>CAUPSL010000771.1:92500-94724 GCA_963514005.1 Raja brachyura | reverse complement strand
AACCCATTCCAGCCCGAGTAGCAATCTGGCTTCGAAGGAAGGCTCCTGCATCTAATCCTACCAGCCCACGGTCCTGTACCGTCCCCGCTCTAATCCCACCTCCCCACTCCCACTACCGTCCGTCCCCGCACTAATCCCACCTCCCCACTCCCACTACCGTCCGTCCCCGCTCTAATCCCACCTCCCCACTCCCACTACCGTCCGTCCCCGCTCTAATCCCACCTCCCCACTCCCACTACCGTCCGTCCCCGCTCTAATCCCACCTCCCCACTCCCACTACCGTCCGTCCCCGCACTAATCTCACCTCCCCACTCCCACTACCGTCCCCGCTCTAATCCCACCTCCCCACTCCCACTACCGTCCGTCCCCGTCTAATCCCACCTCCCCACTCCCACTACCGTCCGTCCCCACTCTAATCCACCTCCCCACTCCCACTACCGTCCCTGCTCTAATCCCACCTCCCCACTCCCACTACCGTCCGTCCCCGCTCTAATCCCACCTCCCCACTCCCACTACCGTCCCCGCACTAATCCCACCTCCCCACTCCCACTACCGTCCGTCCCCGCTCTAATCCCACCTCCCCACTCCCACTACCGTCCCCGCCTCTAATCCCACCTCCCCGCTCCCACTACCGTCCGTCCCCGCACTAATCCCACCTCCCCACTCCCACTACCGTCCGTCCCCGCACTAATCCCACCTCCCCACTCCCACTACCGTCCCCGCTCTAATCCCACCTCCCCACTGCCACTACCGTCCCGCACTAATCCCACCTCCCCACTCCCACTACCGTCCCGCACTAATCCCACCTCCCCACTCCCACTACCGTCCCGCACTAATCCCACCTCCCCACTCCCACTACCGTCCCCGCACTAATCCCACCTCCCCACTCCCACTACCGTCCCGCTCTAATCCCACCTCCCCACTCCCACTACCGTCCGTCCCCGCTCTAATCCCACCTCCCCACTCCCACTACCGTCCGTCCCCGCTCTAATCCCACCTCCCCACTCCCACTACCGTCCCCGCACTAATCCCACCTCCCCACTCCCACTACCGTCCCCCGCACTAATCCCACCTCCCCACTCCCACTACCGTCCCCGCACTAATCCCACCTCCCCACTCCCCACTACCGTCCCCGCACTAATCCCACCTCCCCACTCCCACTACCGTCCCCGCTCTAATCCCACCTCCCCACTCCCACTACCGTCCCCGCCTCTAATCCCACCTCCCCGCTCCCACTACCGTCCGTCCCCGCACTAATCCCACCTCCCCACTCCCACTACCGTCCCGGCCTCTAATCCCACCTCCCCACTCCCACTACCGTCCCCGCTCTAATCCCACCTCCCCACTCCCACTACCGTCCGTCCCCGCACTAATCCCACCTCCCCACTCCCACTACCGTCCCCGCACTAATCCCACCTCCCCACTCCCACTACCGTCCGTCCCCGCACTAATCCCACCTCCCCACTCCCACTACCGTCCCCGCACTAATCCCACCTCCCCACTCCCACTACCGTCCCCGCACTAATCCCACCTCCCCACTCCCACTACCGTCCGTCCCCGCACTAATCCCACCTCCCCACTCCCACTACCGTCCGTCCCCGCTCTAATCCCACCTCCCCACTCCCACTACCGTCCGTCCCCGCTCTAATCCCACCTCCCCACTCCCACTACCGTCCGTCCCCGCACTAATCCCACCTCCCCACTCCCACTACCGTCCCCGCACTAATCCCACCTCCCCACTCCCACTACCGTCCCCGCACTAATCCCACCTCCCCACTCCCACTACCGTCCGTCCCCGCACTAATCCCACCTCCCCACTCCCACTACCGTCCGTCCCCGCTCTAATCCCACCTCCCCACTCCCACTACCGTCCGTCCCCGCTCTAATCCCACCTCCCCACTCCCACTACCGTCCGTCCCCGCTCTAATCCCACCTCCCCACTCCCACTACCGTCCGTCCCCGCTCTAATCCCACCTCCCCACTCCCACTACCGTCCGTCCCCGCACTAATCCCACCTCCCCACTCCCACTACCGTCCGTCCCCGCACTAATCCCACCTCCCCACTCCCACTACCGTCCGTCCCCGCACTAATCCCACCTCCCCACTCCCACTACCGTCCGTCCCCGCACTAATCCCACCTCCCCACTCCCACTACCGTCCCCGCACTAATCCCACCTCCCCACTCCCACTACCGTCCGTCCCCGCTCTAATCCCACCTCCCCAC
>CAUPSL010000771.1:65000-85000 GCA_963514005.1 Raja brachyura | reverse complement strand
TGGGATTAGAGCGGGGACGGTAGTGGGAGTGGGGAGGTGGGATTAGTGCGGGGACGGACGGTAGTGGGAGTGGGGAGGTGGGATTAGAGCGGGGACGGACGGTAGTGGGAGTGGGGAGGTGGGATTAGAGCGGGGACGGACGGTAGTGGGAGTGGGGAGGTGGGATTAGAGCGGGGACGGTAGTGGGAGTGGGGAGGTGGGATTAGAGCGGGGACGGACGGTAGTGGGAGCGGGGAGGTGGGATTAGAGCGGGGACGGTAGTGGGAGTGGGGAGGTGGGATTAGAGCGGGGACGGACGGTAGTGGGAGTGGGGAGGTGGGATTAGAGCGGGGACGGTAGTGGGAGTGGGGAGGTGGGATTAGAGGCCGGGACGGTAGTGGGAGTGGGGAGGGGGATTAGAGCGGGGACGGACGGTAGTGGGAGTGGGGAGGTGGGATTAGAGCGGGGACGGACGGTAGTGGGAGTGGGGAGGTGGGATTAGAGCGGGGACGGACGGTAGTGGGAGCGGGGAGGTGGGATTAGAGCGGGGACGGTAGTGGGAGTGGGGAGGTGGGATTAGAGCGGGGACGGTAGTGGGAGTGGGGAGGGGGATTAGAGCGGGGACGGACGGTAGTGGGAGTGGGGAGGTGGGATTAGAGCGGGGACGGTAGTGGGAGTGGGGAGGTGGGATTAGAGCGGGGACGGTAGTGGGAGTGGGGAGGTGGGATTAGAGCGGGGACGGTAGTGGGAGTGGGGAGGTGGGATTAGAGGCCGGGACGATAGTGGGAGTGGGGAGGTGGGATTAGTGCGGGGACGGACGGTAGTGGGAGTGGGGAGGTGGGATTAGTGCGGGGACGGACGGTAGTGGGAGTGGGGAGGTGGGATTAGTGCGGGACGGTAGTGGGAGTGGGGAGGTGGGATTAGAGCGGGGACGGTAGTGGGAGTGGGGAGGTGGGATTAGAGCGGGGACGGACGGTAGTGGGAGTGGGGAGGTGGGATTAGTGCGGGACGGTAGTGGGAGTGGGGAGGTGGGATTAGAGCGGGGACGGTAGTGGGAGTGGGGAGGTGGGATTAGAGGCGGGGACAGTAGTGGGAGTGGGGAGGTGGGATTAGTGCGGGGACGGACGGTAGTGGGAGTGGGGAGGTGGGATTAGAGCGGGGACGGTAGTGGGAGTGGGGAGGTGGGATTAGAGCGGGGACGGACGGGAGTGGGAGTGGGGAGGTGGGATTAGAGCGGGGACGGACGGTAGTGGGAGTGGGGAGGTGGGATTAGAGCGGGGACGGACGGTAGTGGGAGTGGGGAGATGGGATTAGAGCGGGGACGGACGGTAGTGGGAGTGGGGAGGTGGGATTAGAGCGGGGACGGACGGTAGTGGGAGTGGGGAGGTGGGATTAGAGCGGGGACGGACGGGAGTGGGAGTGGGGAGGTGGGATTGGCGCCCGTTCACACGCTAGTTTAGTTTAGAGCTACAGCGCGGAAACAGGCCCTTCGGCCCACCGGGTCCGTGCTAGCCGACCAGCGATCGCGTGTGTATCTAGTTTCCTTCATCGTCTCGTGCACAGAGGTTTGGAGAAAACCTTTCTACTGCGCGCTATCCAAGTCAGTGAAAAGACTACATTTGTTTCCACGCTCTCCCCGTGACCTGCGTGGGTTTTCTCCGGGCGCTCCGGATTCCTCCCACACTCCACAAAGATGTGCGTGCGGGTTTGTAGGTTAATTCTCTTAATTGCTCTAAATTGTCTCTAGAACAGAGCATAGAACGAACAAGTCATCGCTGGTCGGCTAGCACGGACTCGGTGGGCCGAAGGGCCTGTTTCCGCGCTGTATCTCCGAACTAAACTAGTGTGTGAACGGGCGATGGATCGCTGGTCGGCTAGCACGGACTCGGTGGGCCGAAGGGCCTGTTTCCGCGCTGTATCTCCGAACTAAACTAGTGTGTGAACGGGCGATGGATCGCTGGTCGGCCAGCACGGACTCGGTGGGCCGAAGGGCCTGTTTCCGCGCTGTATCTCCGAACTAAACTAGTGTGTGAACGGGCGATGGATCGCTGGTCGGCTAGCACGGACTCGGTGGGCCGAAGGGCCTGTTTCCGCGCTGTATCTCCGAACTAAACTAGTGTGTGAACGGGCGATCGATCGCTGGTCGGCTAGCACGGACTCGGTGGGCCGAAGGGCCTGTTTCCGCGCTGTATCTCCGAACTAAACTAGTGTGTGAACGGGCGATGGATCGCTGGTCGGCCAGCACGGACTCGGTGGGCCGAAGGGCCTGTTTCCGCGCTGTATCTCCGAACTAAACTAGTGTGTGAACGGGCGATGGATCGCTGGTCGGCTAGCACGGACTCGGTGGGCCGAAGGGCCTGTTTCCGCGCTGTATCTCCGAACTGAACTAGTGTGTGAACGGGCGATCGATCGCTGGTCGGCCAGCACGGACTCGGTGGGCCGAAGGGCCTGTTTCCGCGCTGTATCTCCGAACTAAACTAGTGTGTGAACGGGCGATGGATCGCTGGTCGGCTAGCACGGACTCGGTGGGCCGAAGGGCCTGTTTCCGCGCTGTATCTCCGAACTAAACTAGTGTGTGAACGGGCGATCGATCGCTGGTCGGCTAGCACGGACTCGGTGGGCCGAAGGGCCTGTTTCCGCGCTGTATCTCCGAACTAAACTAGTGTGTGAACGGGCGATGGATCGCTGGTCGGCCAGCACGGACTCGGTGGGCCGAAGGGCCTGTTTCCGCGCTGTATCTCCGAACTAAACTAGTGTGTGAACGGGCGATCGATCGCTGGTCGGCTAGCACGGACTCGGTGGGCTGAAGGGCCTGTTTCCGCGCTGTATCTCCGAACTAAAGTAGTGTGTGAACGGGCGATCGATCGCTGGTCGGCCAGCACGGACTCGGTGGGCCGAAGGGCCTGTTTCCGCGCTGTATCTCCGAACTAAACTAGTGTGTGAACGGGCGATCGATCGCTGGTCGGCTAGCACGGACTCGGTGGGCCGAAGGGCCTGTTTCCGCGCTGTATCTCCGAACTAAACTAGTGTGTGAACGGGCGATGGATCGCTGGTCGGCCAGCACGGACTCGGTGGGCCGAAGGGCCTGTTTCCGCGCTGTATCTCCGAACTAAACTAGTGTGTGAACGGGCGATGGATCGCTGGTCGGCCAGCACGGACTCGGTGGGCCGAAGGGCCTGTTTCTAAACTAAAACCACACTGATCTACCCGGTGGCCGGAATGGCATGGATCAAACGCATGCTAACCAGGACAAGGGAATGCAGTGGGCAGCATAAACACGATGGGGCCGAAGGGCCTGTACTTTATTGCTTGACTTACCGGTTTTCTCTGACCGATTCCTGCTCTCTCTCTCTCTCTCTCTCTCTCTCTTCTTCTCGGCAAATCCCAGGACCAGTGGACCCCACACGTGCTCGAGTGCCTGTGGACAGCGACAACAAGATTACAGTCCAGCCTTTCAAACTGCGTTTCATTCGTGAGACAAATGGATGTTTGGACGGGGGGGGGGGGGGGGGGGGATGAAAGTGTGGAGACCCCGGTCTCTTGCTCTCTCTCTCTCTCACACACGCACTCAGACTGTCTGTCTCTCCCTCTACCTCTCTGTCTGTCTGTCTCTCTCTCTCGGTCTCGCTGACACTCTCTGAAACTCTCTGACTCTCTCTCTGTGTCTGAAGAAGGGTCTCGACCCGAAACGTCGCCTGTCTCCTTCGCTCCTTAGATGCTGCTGCACCCGCTGAGTTTCCCCAGCTTTTTGTGGACCCCTCTCTCTGTGACTGTCTGTCTCTCTGACTTTTTCTCTCCCTCTACCTCTCTCTCTCTCTCACTCTCTCACCCTCTCTGTCTCTCTCACCCTCTCTGTCTCTCTCTCTCTGTGAAACTCTCCGACTCTCTCTCTCTGACTGTCTCTCTCTATGGCTTTCTCTCTCCCTCTACCTCTCTCTCCGTGACTCTCTGTCTCTCTGACACTCTCTCTGAAACCCTCCGACTCTGTTTCTGTCTGTCTCTCTATCTGTCCGTCTCTGACTCTCTCTCTCTCTCTCTGTGACTGTCTCTCTCTGTCTGTGACTGTCTCTCTCTGTCTGTGACTGTCTCTCTCTGTGTCCCTCTCTATCTGTGTGTCTGTCTCTCTCTCTGACACTCTCTTGGTCTCCCTGTCTCTGTCTCTGTCCCTGTCTCTCTCTGACTCTCTCTCTCTCTCTCTCTCTGACTGTCTCTCTCTCTGTCCCTCTCTATCTGTCTGTATGACTCTCTCTCCCTCTCTCTCTCTGACACTCTCTTGGTCTCCCTGTCTCTCTCTCTGTCCCTGTCTGTCTCTGACGCTCTCTCTCTCTCTGACTGTCTCTCTCTCTGTCCCTCTCTATCTGTCTGTATGACTCTCTCTCTCTCTGACACTCTCTTGGTCTCCCTGTCTCTGTCTCTGTCCCTGTCTGTCTCTGACGCTCTCTCTCTCTCTCTCTCTGTCTCTGACTCTCTCTCTCTCTCTCTCTCTGACTGTCTCTCTCTCTCTCTGACTGTCTCTCTCTCTCTCTCTGACTGTCTCTCTCTCTCTGTCCCTCTCTATCTGTCTGTATGACTCTCTCTCTGACTGTCTCTCTCTCTCTCTCTGACTGTCTCTCTCTCTCTGTCCCTCTCTATCTGTCTGTATGACTCTCTCTCTGACTGTCTCTCTCTCTCTCTCTGACTGTCTCTCTCTCTCTGTCCCTCTCTATCTGTCTGTATGACTCTCTCTCTGACTGTCTCTCTCTCTCTCTCTGACTGTCTCTCTCTCTCTGTCCCTCTCTATCTGTCTGTATGACTCTCTCTCTCTCTCTGACACCAGACACATAGACAATAGGTGCAGGAGGAGGCCATTCGGCCCTTCGAGCCAGCACCGCCATTCATTGCGATCACGGCTGATCGTCCCCCATCAATAACCCGTGCCTGCCTTCTCCCCGTATCCCTTGATTCTACTAGCCCCTAGAGCTCTATCTAACTCTCCTAAATCCATAAGATTAATGACACTCTCTCTCTGTCTCGCTGTCTCTCTATCTGTCTGTCTGACTCTCTCTCTGTCTGTCTCTGTCAGCCTCTCTCTCTCTCTTGACTGTCTCTCCCCGACTCACTCAGTGCCGATCTTGCTCCCTTGTCTGTCCCTCTCTCTCCATCTCACTCTATCTCTCTCTCCGACAGATTTTCTCTCTATCTCCGACTGATTTTTTCTCTCTCTCTCTGACACTCTCTCGCTCGCACACTGTCGACTCTGTAGGAAGGAACCGCAGATGCTGTTTTACACCGAAGATAAGACACAAAATGCTGGAGTAACTGGGCAACGAGACATTCGGAGACGAGAGGACAGAGAAGGGTCTCGACCCGAAACGCCAGCCATTCCTTCCGACCAATATGTTATAGACAACAGCCAACAGGTGCAGGAGTAGAGGCCATTCGGCCCTTTCGAGCCAGCACCGCCATTCAATGTGATCACGGCTGATCATCCCCAATCAGTTCCCCCGTACCTGCCTTCTCCCCATATCCCCTGACTCCACTATCTTTAAGAGCCTCTCTCTTGAACGTGCATCCAGAGAACTGGCCTCCACCGCCCTCTGAGGCAGAGAATTCCACAGACTCACAACTCTCTGTGAGAAAAAGTGTTTCCTCGTCTCCGTTCTAAATGGCCGACCCCTTATTCTTAAACTGTGTGTGTGTGTGTGTGTGTGGCCCCTGGTTCTGGACGCCCCCAACATCGGGAACGTGTTTCCTGCCTCTAGCGTGTCCAAACCCCTTAATAATCTTATATGTTTCAATGAGATCCCCTCTCATCCTTCTAAACTCCAGAGTGTACAAGCCCAGCCGCCCCATTCTCTCAGCGTATGACAGTCCCGCCATCCCGGGAATTAACCTGGTGAACCTACGCTGGGCTCCCTCAATAGCAAGAATGTCCTTCCTCAAATTGGGGGACCAAAACTGCACACAATACTCCAGGTGTGGTCTCACCAGGGCCCTGTACAACTGCAGAAGGACCTCTTTGCTCCTCTCTCTCCCTCCCCCTCCCTCTCCCCCTCCCTCACACACACACTGACCACGTCACTCCGATCCCCCTCAGGATCAAGAGCCAACAGTTACACAAACAAAAGCCCGGTGTCTGTTGCCGAGATGTCGAGATGAACGGAGACGAGGTCGAGATTGTTCTGCCAGCGGGAGACAGCGGGTGCAAGAGCGAGAGAGAAACAAGGGGGTGGTGGCGTGAGGCTGTCCTCCACCGCCGCCTGTGGCAGCGACAATAGACAATAGGTGCAGGAGTAGGCCATTCGGCCCTTCCAGCCAGCACCGCCACAATTGCAATCGCCACAGATTCGCCACCGCCCCGCAGCGGTAGAGTTGCTGCCTCACAGCGCCAGAGACCCGGGATCCATCCCGGACCACGGGCGCCGAGTTTGCACGTTCTCTCTCTCTCCCCGTGACCTGCGTGGGTTTTCTCCGGGCGCTCCGGTTTCCTCCCACACTCCAAAGACGTACGTGCGGGTTTGTAGGTGAATTGGCTTCTGGTAGAAGTGCAAATTGCCCCCCAGTGGGTGTGTGTGTGTGTGTAGGATAGTGTTAGTGTGCGGGGATCGCTGGTCGGCTAGCACGGACTCGGTGGGCCGAAGGGCCTGTTTCCGCGCTGTATCTCCGAACTAAACTAGACGTTGAAGAACCGTTTTGGGTATAAGTTCAACAGTTATAGGAGCAGAATTAGGCCATTCGCCCCATCAAAGCCCGGATAGAGCGGATGTGGAGAGGATGTTTCCGCTAGTGGGAGAGTCTAGGACCAGAGGGCACACACACACACAGCCTCAGGATTAAAGGATTAAAGTCCCTTCAGGAAGGAGACGAGGGGGGAATTTCTTCAGCCAGAGGGCGGTGAATCTGTGGGATTCGCTGCCACAGACGCCGGTGGAGGCCACAAGTCAGTGGGGATTTTTATTTAAGGCCGAGATAGATAGATTGTGGATTAGTGCGGGCGTCAGGGGTTGTGGGGAGAAGGCAGGGGAATGGGGTTGGGAGGGAGAGAGATCGATCGATCGGCCGTGATTGAATGGCGGAGAAGACTTTAGTTTGGTTATACAGCGCGGAAACAGGCCCTTCGGCCCACCGAGTCCGTGCTAGCCGACCAGCGATCGCCCACACATTAACGCTATCCTACACACACCAGGGGATGGGGTATGGAGAGAAGGCAGGTACGGGATACTGAGTTGGATGATCAGCCGTGATTATATTGAATGGCGGTGCAGGCTCGAAGGGCCGAATGGCCTCTACTCCTGCACCTATTTTCAATGATTCAATGATTCAATAATTTACACATACACCAAGCCAATTCACCTACAAACCCGCACGTACGTCTTTGGAGTGTGGGAGGAAACCGATGACCTCGGGGGGGAAACCCAGGCAGGTCACGGGGAGAACGTGCAAACTCCGCACAGATAGCGCCCGTGGTCGGGCTGGAACCCGGGTCTCCGGCGCTGCGAGGCAGCGACTCTACCGCTGCGCCACCGTGATGGGCCGAAGGGCCTAATTCTGCTCCGATCACGTGTGGACTTTGGCGCTGGAACAGGAAGTGGGCGAAACTCAGCCGGTCTTCGGAGGGAACTGGAGCGGGCGGCATTTCGTGTCGAGACCCTGATTCAGACCAATCGGACTGGAGCGGGATGGGGTACAAATGTCGGGGCGGAAAAAAGCTTGGCAAGAGACAGGTGGAGATAAGTTCATAGGAGCAGAATTAGGCCATTCGGCCCATCAAGTCTGCTCCGCCATTCGATCATGGCCGATCTATCTCTCCCTCCCAACGCCACTCCCCTGCCTTCTCCCTGAGGGTAAATGTGAGGTTGTCCACTTTGCTAGCAAAAACAGGAAGGCAGATCACTATCTAAATGGCGTCAAGTTGGGAAAAGCGGAATTACAACGGGATCTGGGGGTCCTTGTTCATCAGTCTATGAAAGTAAGCATGCAGGTACAGCAGGCAGTGAAGAAAGCCAATGGCCTGTTGGCCTTCATAACAAGGGGAGTCGAGTACAGGAGCAAAGAGGTCCTTCTGCAGTTGTACAGGGCCCTGGTGAGACCACACCTGGAGTATTGTGTGCAGTTTTGGCCTGTTGGCCTTCATAACAAGAGGAGTCGAGTACAGGAGCAAAGAGGTCCTTCTGCAGTTGTACAGGGCCCTGGTGAGACCACACCTGGAGTATTGTGTGCAGTTTTGGTCCCCTAATTTGAGGAAGGACATTCTTGCTATTGAGGGAGCCCAGCGTAGGTTCACCAGGTTAATTCCCGGGATGGCGGGACTGTCATATGCTGAGAGAATGGAGCGGCTGGGCTTGTACACTCTGGAGTTTAGAAGGATGAGAGGGGATCTCATTGAAACATATAAGATTATTAAGGGTTTGGACACGCTAGAGGCAGGAAACATGTTCCCGATGTTGGGGGAGTCCAGAACCAGGGGCCACACACACACACAGTTTAAGAATAAGGGGTCGGCCATTTAGAACGGAGACGAGGAAACACTTTTTCTCACAGAGAGTTGTGAGTCTGTGGAATTCTCTGCCTCAGAGGGCGGTGGAGGCCGGTTCTCTGGATGCACGTTCAAGAGAGAGCTAGACAGGGCTCTTAAAGATAGCGGAGTCAGGGGATATGGGGAGAAGGCAGGAACGGGGAACTGATTGGGGGTGATCAGCCGTGATCAGATTGAATGGCGGTGCTGGCTCGAAGGGCCGAATGGCCTCTACTCCTGCACCTGTTGTCTGACACCCGTAGAAATCGATAATCGATCAACTTCCACCTTAAAATATCCATTGACTTGGTCCCCACTGCCATCTGTGGCAATGAAATCCAAATTCACCTCTGACTAAAAAAAAAATCCTCCGCATCTTTCTAAGTCTGTGTTGGCGGAAAATGAGTAATGGACTGGGTTCTTCAGCTTTGTTTAGACATAAACAGGCCCTTCGGCCCACCGAGTCCGTGCTAGCCGACCAGCGATCGGCCGTTCACACACTAGTTTAGTCTAGAGATCCAGCGCGGAAACAGGCCCTTCGGCCCACCGAGTCCGTGCCGACCAGCGATCACCCGTTCACACACTAGTTTAGAAATACAGAAGGAAACAGGCCCTTCGGCCCACCGAGTCTGTGCCGACCAGCGATCACCCGTTCACACACTAGTTTAGAAATACAGAAGGAAACAGGCCCTTCGGCCCACCGAGTCCGTGCCGACCAGCGATCACCCGTTCACACACTAGTTTAGAAATACAGAAGGAAACAGGCCCTTCGGCCCACCGTGTCCGTGCCGACCAGCGATATCCTGTTCACACACTAGTTTAGAAATACAGAAGGAAACAGGCCCTTCGGCCCACCGAGTCCGTGCCGACCAGCGATATCCCGTTCACACACTAGTTTAGAAATACAGAAGGAAACAGGCCCTTCGGCCCACCGAGTCCGTGCCGACCAGCGATATCCCGTTCACACACTAGTTTAGAAATACAGAAGGAAACAGGCCCTTCGGCCCACCGTGTCCGTGCCGACCAGCGATATCCTGTTCACACACTAGTTTAGAAATACAGAAGGAAACAGGCCCTTCGGCCCACCGAGTCCGTGCCGACCAGCGATATCCCGTTCACACACTAGTTTAGAAATACAGAAGGAAACAGGCCCTTCGGCCCACCGAGTCCGTGCCGACCAGCGATCACCCGTTCACACGCTAATTTAGTTCAGAGACACAGCATGGAAACAGGCCCTTCGGCCCATCATCGATGACCAATACACTAGTTCTATCCCACACACACACACTGGGGACAATTTACAGAAGCCAATTAACCTACAAACCCGCACGTCTCTGGAGTGTGGGAGGAAACCGGGGCACCCGGAGAAAACCCACGCGGTCCACGGGGAGAACGTGCAAACTCCGTACAGACAGCACCCGGACAGAAGCAGAGTTTGTGGCGCCGTGAGGCGGCAACTCTACCGTCACGTCACACGTTATATATTAATGCTAATCTTTCTTTTCTTGTGTATTGTGGTGTTTACACAGTAATATGGAGTGTTGCCCAGAGGGTTGTGAGTCTGTGGGATTCTCTGCCGCAGAGGGCGGTGGAGGCCGGTTCACTGGATGTTTTCACGAGAGAGTTAGATTTAGCTCTTGGGGCTAACGGAGGAGAAGGCAGGAACGGGGAACTGATTGGGGATGATCAGCCGTGATCACACTGAATGGCGGTGCTGGCTGGAAGGGCTGAATGGCCTCTACTCCTGCACCTGTTGTCCATGTTTCTAAGAATTTCATTGTTCCGTTTTTCGGGACATAAGGCAATAAAACTCTTGACTTGAGGTGGGAAGTGTACAAGGGAGAAGCGGAAAGGAGCGATCGCTGGTCGGCTAGCACGGACTCGGTGGGCCGAAGGGCCTGTTTCCGCGCTGTATCTCTGAACTAGACTAGTGTGTGGGCGGGCGATCGATCGCTGGTCGGCTAGCACAGACTCGGTGGGCCGAAGGGCCTGTTTTCGCGCTGTATCTCAGAACTAAACTAGTGAGTGAACGGGCGATCGATCGCTGGTCGGCACGGACTCGCTGGGCCGAAGGGCCTGTTTCCGCACTGTATCTCTGAACTAAACTAGTGAGTGAACGGGCGATCGATCGCTGGTCGGCTAGCACGGACTCACTGGGCCGAAGGGCCTGTTTCCGCACTGTATCTCTGAACTAAACTAGTGAGTGAACGGGTGATCGATCGCTAGTCGGCTAGCACGGACTCGGTGGGCCGAAGGGGCTGTTTCCGCGCTGTATCTCTGAACTAAACTAGTGTGTGAACGGGCGATGGATCGCTGGTCGGCTAGCAAGGACTCGCTGGGCCGAAGGGCCTGTTTCCGCGCTGTGTCTCTGAACTAAACTAGTGTGTGAACGGGCGATCGATCGCTGGTCGGTTAGCACGGACTCGCTGGGCCGAAGGGCCTGTTTCCGCGCTGCATCTCTAAACTAGTGAGTGAACGGGCGATGGATCGCTGGTGGGCTGGCGCGGACTCGCTGGGCCGAAGGGCCTGTTTCCGCGCTGCATCTCTAAACTAGTGTGTGGACAGGCGATGGATCGCTGGTCGGCTAGCACGGACTCGCTGGGCCGAAGGGCCTGTTTCCGCGCTGCATCTCTAAACTAGTGTGTGAACGGGCGATGGATCGCTGGTCGGCTGGCACGGACTCGCTGGGCCTGTCTCCGTGCTGTATCTCTGGGCTGAGCTAAAAGCAGCAGAGGCAAAAGGGGAACTTGCCTTTTCCCGTGCGCTGGAGGGGGTTTAGGGTTAACGAGACGGTGGACATGTGAGCGAGAGAGCGAGCGAGCGAGCGAGGGGAGAGACAGAGATCTCAGTGTGATCTGGCTGCCTTCCAGCCAGCTTGTTTGCCTCCCGACACACACACACACACACACAGACAGACCGACAGACAGGCGGGCAGGCAGGCAGGGAGCGGTCAAAGCATTTTCTTTCCCTCGTCACTTGGCAAGGGACCAGCACCTCGTTCCGTCTGAAAGGCTGTGGGGGAGGGGAACAGCTTTCAGGTTGAATGTAGTTTAGAGACACAGCGCGGAAACAGGCCCTTCGGCCCGCCGAGTCCATGCTAGCCGACCAGCGATCGCTCGCCCGTCCACACACTAGTTTAGTTCAGAGATACAGCGCGGAAACAGGCCCTTCGGCCCACCCGGTCCGTGCTAGCCGACCAGCGATCGATCGCCCGCCCACACACTAGTTTAGTTCAGAGATACAGCGCGGAAACAGGCCCTTCGGCCCACCCGGTCCGTGCTAGCCGACCAGCGATCGATCGCCCGCCCACACACTAGTTTAGTTCAGAGATACAGCGCGGAAACAGGCCCTTCGGCCCACCCGGTCCGTGCTAGCCGACCAGCGATCGATCGCCCGCCCACACACTAGTTTAGTTCAGAGATACAGCGCGGAAACAGGCCCTTCGGCCCACCCGGTCCGTGGTAGCCGACCAGCGATCGATCGCCCGCCCACACACTAGTTTAGTTCAGAGATACAGCGCGGAAACAGGCCCTTCGGCCCACCCGGTCCGTGCTAGCCGACCAGCGATCGATCGCCCACCCACACACTAGTTTAGTTCAGAGATACAGCGCGGAAACAGGCCCTTCGGCCCACCCGGTCCGTGCTAGCCGACCAGCGATCGATCGCCCACCCACACACTAGTTTAGTTCAGAGATACAGCGCGGAAACAGGCCCTTCGGCCCACCCGGTCCGTGCTAGCCGACCAGCGATCGCCCGCCCACTAACAGAGAGTTAGATTTAGCTCTTCGAGCTAAAGGCATCAAGGGATATGGGGGAAAAGCAGGAATGGGGCACTGCTTTTAGATGATCAGCCATGATCATATTGAATGGCGGCAGTGCTGGCTTGAAGGGCCGAATGGCCTCTACCCCTGCTCCTATTTTATTCTATGTTTCTATTTCCCTACACACAGACTAGGGGACAATTTACAATTTTCACTGAAGCCAATTCACCTACAAACCCGCACGCACGTCTTTGGAGTGTGGGAGGAAACCGGAGCGCCCGGAGAAAACCCACGCAGGTCACGGGGAGAGAGAGAGAGAGAGAGAACGTGCAAACTCCGCACAGACAGCGCCCGCGGTCGGGATGGAACCGGGGTCTCTGGCGCCGTGAGGCGGCAACTCTACCGCTGCGCCATCGCGACTGGGAAAATCATGCTCCACAAACCCAGGGAGGCTTTCTCCGGCAGGTTTTCCGAGAGGCGTTGATGCCCGTTTGGTGAGGGGGTGTCGGGGAGAGAGAGACACCCCCATAATCCTTATCCATTTGAGGCGTTCAAATTAAATCTCTCCTACAAACGGCACAGTGGCTCAGCTGGTAGAGCCAGCGCCTCACAGCGCTGGGAGACCAGGGTTCAATCCTCACCTCAGGCATTGTTTAGCGATACAGCCCGGAAACAGGCCCTTCGGCCCACCGAGTCCGTGCCGACCAGCCATCGCCCGTTCACACACTAGGTTAGTTTAGATCCAGCGTGGAAACAGGCCCTTCAGCCCACCGAGTCCGTGCCGACCAGCGATAGATCACCCATTCGCACGCTAGTCTAGTTTGGAGATACAGGTCTGAAACAGGCCCTTCGGCCCAACAAGTCCATGCCGACCAGCAATAGATCGCCCATTCGCACACTGGTTTAGTTTAAAGATACAGGTCTGAAACAGGCCCTTCGGCCCACCGACTCCATGCTAGCTGACCAGCGATAGATAGCCCGTTCACGCACTAGTTTAGAGATACAGCGCGGAAACAGGCCCTTCGGCCCACCAGCGATCCCCGCAGACTAACACTATCGTACACCCACCAGGGACATTTTTTTTACATATGCCAAGCCAATTAACCTACAAACCTGCACATCTTTGGAGTGTGGGAAGACACAGATCTCGGAGGAAACCCACGCAGGTCACGGGGGAGAACGTGCAAACTCCGTGCAGACAGCGCCCGTGGTCGGAATCAATCCCTTGTCTCTGGCGTTGCATTCGCGGTGAGGCAGCAACTCTAGCGCTGCACTGCCGTGAGTGCCCATCGTGTGTGTGTGTGTGTATGTGTGTGTGTGTATGTATACGTGTGCCTGTGTGTGTGTGTATGTGTGTGTGTGTGTATGTATATGTGTGTGCTTGTGTGTGTGTATGTGTGCGGGTGTATGTATACGTGTGCCTGTGTGTGTGCGCGTGTGTGTGTGTGTGTATGTACATGTGTGTGCTTGTGTGTGTGTGTGTGCTTGTGTGTGTATGTGTGTGCGTGCGTATGTATGTGTGCATGTGTGTGTGTATGTATGTGTGTGTATGTATGCGTGTATGTGTGTGTGCGTGTGTGTATGTGTGTGCATGTGCATATGTGCTTGTGTGTGTGTGTGTGTATGTATGTGTGCATGTTTGTGTATATGTATATGTGTGCGTGTGTGCTTGTGCGTGTGTACTTGTGTGTGTGTGTGCTTGTTTGTGTGTATGTGTGCGTGTATGTATGTGTGCGTGTATGTGTGTGCGTGTGCGCGTGTGTTTCTGCGTGTATATGTGTGTGTGCGTGTGTTTCTGCGTGTATGTGTGTGCGTGTGCGCGTGTGTTTCTGCGTGTATATGTGTGTGTGCGTGTGTTTCTGCGTGTATATGTGTGTGTGTGTGTGTGTGTTTCTGCGTGTATATGTGTGTGTGTGTGTGTTTCTGCGTGTATATGTGTGTGTGTGTGTGTGTTTCTGCGTGTATATGTGTGTGTGTGCGGGTGTATATGTGGGTTTGCGTAGGTGTGTGAAAACCAAGGCAGTCACAGGGAGAACGTGCAAACTCCACACGGGCAGCACCCGTGGTCAGGATCGAGCTCGAGTCTCCGGCATATGAGGCAGCAGCTCTACAGTGCCGTCTGCCTGTGTAGGGTTTGCATAGAAACATAGAAAATAGGTGCAGGAGTAGAGGCCATTCGGCCCTTCGAGCCTGCACCGCCATTCAATGTGATCATGGCTGATCATCCAACTCAGCATGTTGTCCCTGTGACCTCTGGCACATCTTTCTCCCGCCTGCGGCTATAATGGTCCAACAGTGACCAGAGGGGCAACGTTTCCACCATGGGGGGGCGGTGGATGCACCGAACGAGCTGCCGGGGGAGCTGGTTGAGGCAGGGGGGCTGCAACACCATGACTTTTGGACAGACCGGTACATGGAGAGGACAGCTTTGGTGGGATGTGGATCAAGTGGGACTAGTGTAGGTGGGGCCTCTTGGCCAGCATGGGCAGGTTGGGCCGAAGGGCCTGTGTTGGTTTAGTTTAGTGTCATGTGCACCGTGGCAGTTGAAAGATTTTGTTGCGTGCTAACCGAAACATTCTCCCCTGCTGTGTGACCCCTCTCTCTCTCTCTCTCTCTCTCTCACTCCCTCCCCTTCATTCTACCTTCCCCCCATCTCTTGCTCTCCCCCTCCATCCCTCTCTCCGTCTCCTTCGTCCCATCTCTCTATTTAGTCCCCCATCTCTCTCTCCATCTCTCTCTCCCTCATTCTCCCCATCCTCTGTTTATTCTCCTCCCCGTCTCTCTCTTCCTCCCCCTTGTTTCTCCTTCCCCCCATCCCTCCTTCCCTCCCTCTTACTCCGCTCCTCTCCCTCTCTCCCACACTCCCTCTCTCTCTCACTCTCTTTCCCACTATCTCTCTCTCCCACGCTCTCTCTCTGTCCCACTCTCTCTCTCCCCCCCACTCTCTCTCCTTCTCTCTCTCTCTCTCTCTCTCTCTCTCCCACGCTCTCTGTCCCACTCTCTCTCTCCCCCCACTCTCTCTCCTTCCCTCTCTCTCTCTCTCTCTCTCCCATTCTCTCTCTCACTCCCCCCCCACTCTCTCTCCTTCCCTCTCTCTCTCTCTCTCTCTCCCACGCTCTCTGTCCCACTCTCTCTCTCCCCCCACTCTCTCTCCTTCTCTCTCTCTCTCTCTCTCATTCTCTCTCCCACACTCTCTCTCTCCCCACCACTCTCTCCTTCCCTCTCTCTCTCTCTCTCTCTCTCTCTCTCTCCCATTCTCTCTCTCTCTCCCCCACTCTCTCTCCTTCCCTCTCTCTCTCTCTCTCTCCCCCACACTCTCTCTCTCTCTCTCTCTCTCCCCCCCGCACAGCGCCGTCCCTTTAAGGAGCCGTCACGCAAACGACATTCCTGCTTCCCGCAGCGATTCCCACAGAACGCCCCGCCAGCTCTTCCCGCCCCCCCCCCCCCCTCTCGCCCTTCCCGTCCCCTCCCCCCCAACACACTCACACCCCCACCCCTCCCTCTGTAGCTCAACACTGGGGCCTCGGGCTATATGTGGGGGGTGTGGGCAAGGGAGGGTATCAGAAAGCCCCCCCCCCCCCCAGTCTCCACACAATGGCGACACGACACAGCCCCTTACTGTGAAACGAAGATAGACACAAGACGCTGGAGTAACTCAGCGGGTCACAGGCAACGACTCTGGCAGAGACCGACCGGACAGGCGATGTTTCGGGGGTCGAGACCCTCCCACAGACTGAGAGACGGGGGACAGGGGAACGAGAGATAGGTGGAAGGGCGAGGTGTGTGTCTCGAAGACACACACACACACACACACCTCACACAGTCTCTCTCTCACACACACACACAATAACTCTCACACAAAACCTCTCTCTCACATACACACTTTAGTCACATTCTCACGCACACACACAGAATAACTCTCACACACACCTCAGACACAGTCACACACGCACACACCTCAGACAGTCACACACGCACACACACCTCAGACACAGTCACACACACACACACCTCAGTCACACACACACACCTCAGTCACACACACACCTCTGACACAGTCACACACGCACACACCTCAGACAGTCACACACGCACACACACCTCAGACACAGTCACACACACACACACCTCAGTCACACACACACACCTCAGTCACACACACACCTCAGACACAGTCACACACGCACACACCTCAGACAGTCACACACGCACACACACCTCAGACACAGTCACACACACACACCTCAGTCACACACACACACACACACACCTCAGACACAGTCACACACACACACCTCAGTCACACACACACACCTCAGACCCAGTCACACACACACACCTCAGACCCAGTCACACACACACACACCTCAGACCCAGTCACACACACACACACACCTCAGACCCAGTCACACACACACACCTCAGACCCAGTCACACACACACACACCTCAGACCCAGTCACACACACACACCTCAGACCCAGTCACACACACACACACCTCAGACCCAGTCACACACACACACACACCTCAGACCCAGTCACACACACACACACCTCAGACCCAGTCACACACACACACACACCTCAGACCCAGTCACACACACACACACACACCTCAGACCCAGTCACACACACACACCTCAGACCCAGTCACACACACACACACACCTCAGACCCAGTCACACACACACACACCTCATACACAGTCACACACACACACACACCTCAGACACAGTCACACACACACACACCTCAGACCCAGTCACACACACACACACCTCAGACCCAGTCACACACACACACACACCTCAGACACAGTCACACACACACACCTCAGACACAGTCACACACACACACCTCAGACACAGTCACACACACACACACACCTCAGACCCAGTCACACACACACACACCTCAGACACAGTCACACACACACACACCTCAGACCCAGTCACACACACACACCTCAGACACAGTCACACACACACACACCTCAGACACAGTCACACACACACACACCTCAGACACAGTCACACACACACACCTCAGACCCAGTCACACACACACACCTCAGACCCAGTCACACACACACACACACCTCAGACACAGTCACACACACACACACCTCAGACCCAGTCACACACACACACACCTCAGACCCAGTCACACACACACACACACCTCAGACCCAGTCACACACACACACCTCAGACCCAGTCACACACACACACCTCAGACACAGTCACACACACACACACACCTCAGACACAGTCACACACACACACACCTCAGACACAGTCACACACACACACCTCAGACACAGTCACACACACACACACACCTCAGACACAGTCACACACGCACACACCTCAGACAGTCACACACGCACACACACCTCAGACACAGTCACACACACACACACCTCAGTCACACACACACACCTCAGTCACACACACACCTCTGACACAGTCACACACGCACACACCTCAGACAGTCACACACGCACACACACCTCAGACACAGTCACACACACACACACCTCAGTCACACACACACACCTCAGTCACACACACACCTCAGACACAGTCACACACGCACACACCTCAGACAGTCACACACGCACACACACCTCAGACACAGTCACACACACACACCTCAGTCACACACACACACACACACCTCAGACACAGTCACACACACACACCTCAGTCACACACACACACCTCAGACCCAGTCACACACACACACCTCAGACCCAGTCACACACACACACACACCTCAGACCCAGTCACACACACACACCTCAGACCCAGTCACACACACACACACCTCAGACCCAGTCACACACACACACCTCAGACCCAGTCACACACACACACACCTCAGACCCAGTCACACACACACACACACCTCAGACCCAGTCACACACACACACACCTCAGACCCAGTCACACACACACACACACCTCAGACCCAGTCACACACACACACACACACCTCAGACCCAGTCACACACACACACCTCAGACCCAGTCACACACACACACACACCTCAGACCCAGTCACACACACACACACCTCATACACAGTCACACACACACACACACCTCAGACACAGTCACACACACACACACCTCAGACCCAGTCACACACACACACACCTCAGACCCAGTCACACACACACACACACCTCAGACACAGTCACACACACACACCTCAGACACAGTCACACACACACACCTCAGACACAGTCACACACACACACACACCTCAGACCCAGTCACACACACACACACCTCAGACACAGTCACACACACACACACCTCAGACCCAGTCACACACACACACCTCAGACACAGTCACACACACACACACCTCAGACACAGTCACACACACACACACCTCAGACACAGTCACACACACACACCTCAGACCCAGTCACACACACACACCTCAGACCCAGTCACACACACACACACACCTCAGACACAGTCACACACACACACACCTCAGACCCAGTCACACACACACACACCTCAGACCCAGTCACACACACACACACACCTCAGACCCAGTCACACACACACACCTCAGACCCAGTCACACACACACACACCTCAGACCCAGTCACACACACACACACACACCTCAGACACAGTCACACACACACACACACCTCAGACACAGTCACACACACACACACCTCAGACACAGTCACACACACACACACACCTCAGACACAGTCACACACACACACACCTCAGACACAGTCACACACACACACACCTCAGACACAGTCACACACACACACACCTCAGACACAGTCACACACACACACACCTCAGACACAGTCACACACACACACACCTCAGACACAGTCACACACACACACACCTCAGACCCAGTCACACACACACACCTCAGATAGTCACACACACACACCTCAGACCCAGTCACACACACACACCTCAGACACAGTCACACACACACACCTCAGACACAGTCACACACACACACACACACCTCAGACCCAGTCACACACACACACCTCAGACCCAGTCACACACACACACACACCTCAGACACAGTCACACACACACACCTCAGACCCAGTCACACACACACACACCTCAGACCCAGTCACACACACACACACCTCAGACCCAGTCACACACACACACACACCTCAGACCCAGTCACACACACACACCTCAGACCCAGTCACACACACACACACACACCTCAGACCCAGTCACACACACACACACCTCAGACAGTCACACACACACACACACACCTCAGACAGTCACACACACACACACACACACACACGTCAGACACACAGTCCCTCTCCCACACACATCTTCCTCAGCCACACGCAGTCAAAAGGGGACAAAGATAAAGGGAACTACACAACAGTTGATTGTGAGCTGAGGGGAAGGTGACATTCAGGCAGACAATCAGTAACATGTAACCAGGAGGTCAGTCAGACTGGTGGGAGAGCTAGGGTGGGGGAGGGATGGAGAGGGGGAAGGCAAGGGTTTACTTGAAGTTGGCGGTCAATGATCACACGGCTGGGCTGTAAGCTGCCCGAGCAAAATATGAGGAGCTGCTCCTCCAAATTGCATGTGGCCCCACTCTGATAGCGGACAGCATTTAGTTTCGCGATACAGCGCGGAAACAGGCCCTTCGGCCCACCGAGTCCGTGCTAGCCGACCGGCGATCCCCGCACACTAACACCACCCCACACACTACACACACCAGC
>CAUPSL010000771.1:0-35000 GCA_963514005.1 Raja brachyura | reverse complement strand
GCAGGGGGAAACCCACCATGCAGCACCCTGCCTTTCCTCCTCCCACCACCAGGTGGAGCAGCGGGTAGGGCTGCCGCCTCACAGCGCCGGAGACCCGGGTTCCATCCCGACCACGGGTGCTGTCTGTGCGGAGTTCGCACGTTCTCCCCCGTGGGATTTCTCCAAAAACTTCGCAATCCTGCCACGCTGCAAAGGCGTGCAGGTTTGTAGGTTAATTGGCTTGGTATATATATATATTAAACATAGAAACATAGAAATTAGGTGCAGGAGTGGAGGCCATTCGGCCCTTCGAGCCTCCACCGCCATTCAATATGATCACGGCTGATCATCCAACTCAGTATCCCGTACCTGCCTTCTCTCCATACCCCCTGATCCCTTTAGCCACAAGGGCCACATCTAACGCCCTCTTAAATATAGCCAATGAACTGGCCTCAACTACTCTCTGTGGCAGAGAGTTCCAGAGATTCACCACTCTCTGTGTGAAAAAAATCCTTCTCATCTCGGTCCTATTGTCCCAAGTGTGTGTAGGATAGTGTTAGTGTGCGGGGATCGCTGGTCGGCTAGCACGGACTCGGTGGGCCGAAGGGCCTGTTTCCGTGCTGTATCTCTGAACTATGGACTTAACCAGAGCTAGAAGGAGAGGGGCACGGTGGTTCACACATAAACTACCAGACCTGCTGTGGGCAGGATGTCGTCGAGCTGAATAAAGGGGCGGCAGAGAAGATTTACGAGGATGTTGCCGGGACTCGAGGGGCCTGAGCTACAGGGAGAGGTTGGGGCAGGGCTGGGACTCTATTCCTTGGAGCGCAGGAGGATGAGGGGTCACCGAGTCCGTGCCGACCAGCGATCGCCCACTAGTTTAGAGAAACAGTGTGGAATCAGGCCCTTCGGCCCACCGCATCAGCGCAGACTAGCAATCCGAGGGACATTACACAATCTTTACAATGAATCTTTGGCGTGTGCGGGGAAACCGGAGCGCCCGGAGTAAACCCACGTGGTCAAGCGGAGAACGTGCAAACTCCGTACAGACAGCGCCCGTGATCAGGATGGAACCCGGGTCTCTGGCGCTGGGAGGCGGACAGCACACAAACAAGAACTCTTTTCACGGCACCCTCGTACACACAATAATAAACTAACGACAAACAAAGGGGAACTACAACAAAGGTGGTCAGAGGCACAGAGCGCTGGAGCCACGCAGTGGGGCACGCAGTCGCTGGAGAAAGGCTGGCGTGTTGCCCGTCCGCACCCTTCCTCACACTGTGTGTGTGTGTGTGTGTGTGTGTGCGTGGGGTGCGTACGTGAGTGTGTGTGTGTGAGTGTGGTGCGTATGTGTGTGTGAGTGCGTGTGGTGTGTGTGTGTGAGTGTGTGTGTGTGTGTGTGTGTGTGTGTGTGTATGTATGTGTGGGGTGCGTACGTGTGTGTGAGTGCGTGAGTGTGGTGCGTATGTGGGTGTGAGTGCGTGTGTGTGTGTGAGTGCGTGTGGGGTGCGTACGTGTGTGTGAGTGCGTGTGCGTGTGTGTGTGTGAGAGTGCGTGTGTGTGTGGGGTGCGTACGTGTGTGTGAGTGCCTGTGAATGAGTGTGTGCGTGTGGTGCGTGTGTGTGTGTGCGTGTGTCCGTGCCCGTATCCGTGTGTGTGTATGTTGCATATGTGTGTGCGTGTGTCCGTGCCCGTATCCGTGTGTGTGTGTGTGTGTGGTGTCCATGTGTGTGTCCGTGTGGTGTCCGTGTGTGTGTGGTGTCTGTGCGTGTGTCCGTGTGTGTGTCCGTGTGGTGTCCATGTGTGTGTGTGGTGTGTGTGCGTGTGTCCGTGGCCGTATCCGTGTGTGTGTGTGTCTGTGTGTACGTGTGTGTGTGTCTGTGTGTACGTGTGTGTGTGAGTGTGAGTGTGTCCCACTCACTTTCTCCGTGGGTCTGTGTGTGTGTGCGTGCGGTGCGCCTCTCTCCGTCGTTCTGTCTCCCCGTCTATATGCCCGTCTGTCTGTCTGTATTTCTCTCTCCATTCCCCTCTCCCAGTACCTCTGACTCACTCCCTTTCTCTGCGTCTGCAACTTGCGTTCTCTCTCTCTCTCTCTCTCTCTCTCTCTCTCTCTCTCTCTCCTGACTCTAATCCAACCCTTCTGGACATGAGATGAATCTGCGGGGGGGGGGGTTTGGGGCAGTGTGGTTTGTGGGGAAAGCAGGGGTGGGATGTTGGGGGTTGGCAGACCCAGGAGTCCCGTCCCCCCCCCCCCCCCCTCCCCCCCGGCCCGGCCTCCTGGACTGGAGGCTAATTGTGGAGCTATTGCCGACAGCGTCTGTGCCTGCTCATTAGAGCAGTCCCGCCCGCCCGCCCGCACGCTGTGGGGAGTCGTGGCCATCACGTGGACTCAGCAATCCTCACGCTCCTCCAGGCTTCCTGAAGGTTACCGCGAGGGTACAGGGCTGTGCACGCACGCACACACACACACACGGAGTGAAGCTGGCTGTGACCGGCCCAACACACACACACACACACACACACACACGGAGTGAATCTGGCAGTGGCCGGCCCAACACATACACATGCACGCACACACAGAGTGAAGCTGGCTGCAGACCGGCCCATCACACACGCACGCGCACACGCCCGTCACACACACGCATGCACACACAGTGAAACTACATACACAGTGAAACACACAGTGTGAAACACACACAGACACACAGTGAAACATACATGCATACACACACAGTGTGAAACACACACACGCACACGGTGAAACCACACACACAGAATGAAACAAACACACACACAGTGAAACACACACACACAAATAGTGTGAAACACAGTGTGAAACACACACACACATAGTGTGAAACACACACACACATAGTGCGAAACACACACAGTGTGAAACACACACACACACACATAGTGCGAAACACACACAGTGTGAAACACACACACACACACACACATAGTGCGAAACACACACATAGTGTGAAACACACACAGTGTGAAACACACACACACACATAGTGCGAAACACACACACACATAGTGTGAAACACACACACACACACATAGTGTGAAACACACACACACACATAGTGTGAAACACACACACACAGTGTGAAACACACACACACACACACACACAGTGTGAAACACACAGAGTGAAACGCACACACACACACACACACACACAGTGACAGTCCTCCCCGCAGTCTCTGGGCCTCGTGCCGACACCTCTGACGCACATCCTCGCCCCCCCGCGGCTGGTCACGGCAGCTTCACACCCGCCTGCTCCCCCCCCCCCCCCCCCAAGAGAGTTCACGCGGTGAAACACTGAGCACATCTCCTGTGTCAGAGGGAGATGGGGGGGGGGGGGAACAGACAAGAGAGTGAGAGTCAGAGACGGGGCGAGAGAGAGAGAGAGAGAGATAATGGGAGAGAAAGAGGGACAGAGAGATGGTGAGAGGGAGACACAGAGACCGTAAGAGAGACACAGAGAGAGACAGACAGACAAAGACAGACAGAGAGCGAGACAGAGAGGAATTGACAGAGAGAGAGAGAGAGACAGAGACAGAGACAGAGAGAGAGCGACAGAGAGAGAGCGACAGAGAGTGAGAGAGTGATAGAGTGAGAGAGAGAGACAGAGAGAGAGACAGATAGACACACACACAAAACGCTCCACACTCCGACACATAATCACACACATGCATACAGACATGCTGAGAGACAGGCAGAGACACACACACACGCACAGTCTTGCAGAGTCACACACAAACAGTAGCAAGAATAGAGCTGGCAGGAGTGGAGGCTGCCTTGGTGGGAGCCTGGAGTGGGTGCAAACAAGCCCTGGATACAAACAACCATTGTCAAGATGCAATCTTTTACACATTACAAATAAATACTGGCGCCGCAGTGTGTGTGTGTGTGTGTGTGCGGCCTGCTCGTGCTCGTGAGTGTGAGTGTATGTGTGTGTGTGTATGTGTGTGCGTGCGCATGCGTGATTGTGTGTGTGTGTGTGTGCGGCCTGCTCGTGAGTGTGAGTGTATGTGTGTGTGTGTATGTGTGTGCGTGCGTGCGTGATTGTGTGTGTGTGTGTGTGTGCGGCCTGCTCGAGCTCGTGAGTGTGAGTGTATGTGTGTGTGTGTGCGCGCGCGTGCGTGATTATGTGTGTGTGTGTGTGTGTGCGGCCTGCTCGTGCTCGTGAGTGTGAGTGTATGTGTGTGTGTGCGTGCGTGTGTGATTGTGTGTGTGTGTTTGCGTGTCAGTGTGCATGCAAATGTGCATGTGTGCCAGTGTGTGTGTGTGTGTCATTGTGCGCGCCTGTTTGCTCGTGTCGGTGTGCGTGTACGTGAGTGCGTGCGCATGTATCAGTGTATCACCGGCTGAGTTTCTCCAGCCTTTTGTGTCTACCTTCGATTTTACCAGCATCTGCAGTTCTTCTTGTCCAGAACCAGGGGCCACACACACACAGTTTAAGAATAAGGGGTCGGCCATTCAGAACGGAGATGAGGAAACACTTTTTCTCACAGAGAGTTGTGAGTCTGTGGAATTCTCTGCCTCAGAGGGCGGTGGAGGCCGGTTCTCTGGATGCTTTCAAGAGAGAGCTAGATAGGGCTCTTAAAGATAGCGGAGTCAGGGGATATGGGGAGAAGGCAGGAACGAGGAACTGATTGGGGACGATCAGCCGTGATCACAGTGAATGGCGGTGCTGGCTGGAAGGGCCGAATGGCCTCTACTCCTGTACCTGTTGTCTATTGTGCGTGAATGCGTTTGTTCATCAGTGTGCGTGTCAGTCTGCGTGTGTAGACTTCTGTGCGTGTGCATGTCAGTGCATGCCTGCTTGCGTGTGTCACATGCGTTTGCGCGTCAGTGTGCGTGTACAGGTCAGTGCGTGTGCGTGTATCAGTGTCTGGTTGTGCGCGTGCGTGCATGCTTGTGTGCGTGTGTGTCTCCGTGTCGGTGAGGGGCACGGACGCTGTCCGTATCTCTGTGTGAGGATGATCACACGCTCAGCTGCCTCCCCTTGCAGCAGGGGCCTCAGTGCCTGGCGGAGTTGGAAGCTGCAGCAATTCACCACCCCCCCTCCCCCCCCCCCCTCCAGCTCGCTGACCTACCACATGCACGAGGGCAGGGCAGGGCAGGGGACTCTGTGGGAGGGGGGTGGGGGTGGGAACAAGGCTAGCGTCACCCTGGAGACGGGCAAGCTGTGAGCAAGCGTTTAGGTGGCGCAGCGGTAGAGTTGCCGCCTCACAGCGCCAGAGTCCTGGGTTCGACCCCGACTACAAGTGCTGTCTGTGCGGAGTCCACCGGCACTGTACCCTAGTGTTACACACACAGACCTGTCCCCGCCAGTACTGTACCCCAGTATTACACTCACAATAGACAATAGGTGCAGGAGTAGGCCATTCGGTCCTTTGAGCCAGCACCGCCATTCATACAAACATTAGTTTAGAGACACAGGCCCTTCGGCCCACCGAGTCCGTGCCGACCAGCGATCGCCCGTTCACACACTAGTTTAGTTTAGACACAGAGCGGAAACAGGCCCTTCGGCCCACAGAGTCCGTGCTAGCCGACCAGCGATCGCCCGTTCACACACTAGTTTAGTTTAGACACAGAGCGGAAACAGGCCCTTCGGCCCACTGAGTCCGTGCCGACCAGCGATCGCCCGTTCACACACTAGTTCAGTTTAGAGATACAGCGCGGAAACAGGCCCTTCGGCCCACCGAGTCCGTGCCGACCAGCGATCGCTCCTTTCCGCTTCTCCCTTATACATTTCCCACCTCAAGTCAAGAGTTTTATTGTCTTATGTCCCAAGACGGAACAATGAAATTCTTACTTGAAGCAGCACATATGAACAGACAATAGATGCAGGAGGAGGCCATTCAGCCCTTCGAGCCAGCACCGCCATTCATTGTGATCACGGCTGATCGTCCCCAATCAATAACCCGTGCCTGCCTTCTCCCCATATCCCTTGACTCCACCAGCCCCTAGAGCTCTATCCAACTCTCTCTTAAATCCATCCAGTGACTTGGCCTCCACTGCCCTCTGTGGCAGGGAATTCCACAGATTCACAACTCTCTGGGTGGAAACGTTTCTCCTCACCTCAGTCTTAAATGACCTCCCCTTTATTCTAAGACTGTGTGTGGCCCCTGGTTCTGGACTCGCCCAACATTGGGAACATTTTTCCTGCATCTAGCTTGTCCAGTCCTTTTATAATTTTATATGTTTCTCTAAGATCCCCCCCCTCATCCTTCTAAACTCCAGTGAATACAAGCCTAGTCTCTTCAATCTTTCCTCATATGACAGTCCCGCCATCCCAGGGATCGATGTGGTGAACCTACGCTGCACTGCCTCAATCACAAGGATGTCCTTCCTCAAATGAGGCCAAAACTGCACACAATACTCCAGGTGTGGTCTCGCCAGGGCCCTGTACAACTGCAGAAGGACCTCTTTGCTCCTGTACTCAACTCCTCTTGTTATGAAGGCCAACAGGCCAAAACTGCGCACAATACTCCAGGTGTGGTCTCACCAGGGCCCTGTACAACTGCAGAAGAACCTCTTTGCTCCTGTACTGAAATCCTCTTGTTATGAAGGCCAACATGCCATTGGCTTTCTTCACTGCCTGCTGTACCTGCACGCCAACTTTCAGTGACTGGTGTACAAGGACACCCAGGTCTCGCTGTACCTCCCCCTAACCTAACCTAACCTCATTGAGATAATAATCTGCCCCCTTGTTTTTGCCGCCAAAGTGGATAACCTCACATTTATCTATATTAATGTCAATAGACAACAGGTGCAGGAGTTGAGGCCATTCGGCCCTTTGAGCCAGCACCGCCATTCAATGTGATCATGGCTGATCATCCACAATAAGTACCCCGTTCCTGCCTTTCCCCATGTCCCTTGACTCCGCTATCTTTAAGAGCCCCATCGCGCTCTCACACAGACCCGTCCCAACCAGTACTATACCCCAGTGTTACACAGCGACAGAAAATAAGTTAACACTTTTGCCGCTACTGACTTGCAAGGCTTAGGACGTTCTGCATGTACGCCTAATTCTCACCAACGTCCACCGACGCGTCACAGCCCCATCCAAGGCCGCAAGAAATGGCAGAGAGTTGCGGACAGTTGCAGCCCGGACCATCACACACACACACGCACACAAACCAACCTCCCTCCCATCGACACCTCACGTTGCCTCGGCAAGGCCGGCAGCATCATCACGGACCAGTCTCACCCCCCCCCCCCCCCCCGGTCACTCCCTCTCCTCCCCTCTCCCATCGGGCAAGAGGTACAGAAGTGTGAAAAACCAACGCACGCGCACGCGCTCACGCCCCCAGATTCAGGGGCAGTTTCTTCCCGGCTGTGATCGGGCAACTGAACCGTCCTCTCACCGACTAGAGAGCGGTCCTGACCTCATTGGAGACCCTCGGGCTATCTTCGATCGGACCTCGGCTATCTTGACCTCGCACCAAACGCTGTTCCCTTTATCCCGTATCCGTACACTGTGGACGGCTCGATTGTAAATCACGTCCGGTCTTCCCGCTGACTGGACCGCTCGCGGCAAGAACGCTTTTCCCTGTACCTCGCCACACGGGGCAGGGAACTAGACTGGAACAGAGGACAGTGTGAGGGTGACTAAAGAGGTTGGTCGGAGTTGGCCTCTGACAGCGTAGAGTTGACCGGAGAACCCTGACAAAGGATGCCGCCGGGAGGTCAAAGGGTCGTTGGGATACAAGAGAGTTTGTGGGGGTGGAGGGGGGTGGGGGTGGGACGTGGAACACTGCGGGAACAGTTGGACGGACAGCGCGGGCACAGGAAACTCAGCCCTACACTGGCGGGGGGGGGGGGAGGAAGGACGTTGGTTACTGTGTGAGGGTTTGACACGAGGGCTACGCACCAACTACACCATAAGGGGAGGAACGCAGGCAGGGATAATGAGCGGGAGAGAACATCATGTCCCTTGATTCCATTGTGTGTGTGTACCAGCGCGTGCGTGTACCAGTGTGTGTGTGTGTGCGTGTACCAGCATGCGTGCGTGCGTGCGTGTGCGTGTACCAGCGTGCGTGTGTGTGTGTGTACCAGTGTGTGTGTGTGTGCGTGTGTGTGTACCAGTGTGTGCGTACCAGCGTGCGTGTGTGTGTGCGTGTGTACCAGTGTGTGTGTGTGTGTGCGCGTGTGTACCAGCGTGCGTGCGTGTGTGTGTACCAGTGTGTGTGTACCAGTGTGTGTGTACCAGCGTGCGTGTGTGTGTGCGTGTGTACCAGTGTGTGTGTGTGCATGTACCAGTGTGTGTGCGCGTGTGTGTACCAGCGTGTGTGTGTGTGTGTGTGCATGTACCAGTGTGTGTGCGCGTGTGTACCAGCGTGCGTGCGTGTGCACCAGTGTGTGTGTGCGTGTACCAGCATGTGCGTGCGTGTACCAGCGTGTGTGTGTGTACCAGCGTGCGTGCGTGTGTGTGTACCAGTGTGTGTGTGTGTGTGTGTGTACCTGTGTGTGTGTACCAGCGTGCGTGTGTGTGTGCGTGTGTACCAGTGTGTGTGTGTGTGTGCGTGCGCGTGTGTACCAGCGTGCGTGCGTGTGTGTACCAGTGTGTGTGTACCAGTGTGCATGTGTGTGTGCGTGTGTGTGTGTGTACCAGTGTGTGTGTGTGTGTGTACCAGTGTGTGTGTACCAGCGTGCGTGTGTGTGTACCAGTGTGTGTGTACCAGCGTGCGTGTGTGTGTGCGTGTGTACCAGTGTGTGTGTGTGTGTGTGCGTGTGTACCAGTGTGCGTGTGTGTGTACCAGTGTGTGTGTGTGTGTGTGTGTACCAGCGTGCGTGTGTGCGTGCGTGTGTACCAGTGTGTGTGTGTGTGTGTGTGCGTGTGTACCAGTGTGCGTGTGTGTGTACCAGTGTGTGTGTGTGTGTGTGTGTGTGTGTGTGTACCAGCGTGCGTGTGTGCGTGCGTGTGTACCAGTGTGTGTGTGTGTGTGCGTGTACCAGCATTTGTCTGTGTGTGAGCGTGCGTGTGTGTGAGCGTGTGTGACCGTACCATTGTGCGTGTGTGTGTGCGTGTACTAGCGTGTATGTACCAGCAAGCGTCTGTGTGTGTGTGTGAGTGTGAGCGTGTGTGTCCGTACCAGCATGCGTCTGTGTGTGTGAGCGTGTGTGTGTGTGTGTGTGTGTGTGAGTGTACTAGCGCATGCGTGGGCCGGGCGGGGAAGGCGGGCGGGCGGGCGGGCAGGCAGGCAGCAGAGCGAGGTTTTGTGGCGGGGAGAGGAAGCAGTGTATATTGAGCGACTGTAGGCCGGATGGACGGACAGACAGATGGGCTGCTCTGCGAGCCACACAGCTGCTGTCTCCACGGTCCCCGACACTGGGAAACAAACAAGGCCAGCGTGGTGGGTGCTGGGAGCTCTGCCGTGTACGATCAAGCTCCCACGTGGGGGGGGGGGGGGGGGGGGGGGAGAACATTCCAGACAGGGAGCTGGAGATCACTGGCGGTATGTTTGCCTTCATCAGTCACGTCATTGAGTAGAAGAGTCAGGAAGTCGTGATGCAGCTCTGCAGGACTTCCGTCCGTCGGCCGGCCGGCCGGTCGGTCAGTCAGTCCGCATTTGGAGCATTGCGTGCGGTTCCTGGAAGGATGTGGGGGCTTTGCAGAGGGAGCATAGGTTGTTTTGTAAATTGGTCCCGAGTGTGTCAGGCAGGAGTAGATGTGAAAGTGGGGTGATGTAGAATTAGTGCGTGAACGGGCGGTCGCTGGTCGGCTAGCATGGACTCGCTGGGCCGAAGGGCCTGTTTCCGCGCTGTATCTCCCAACTAAACTAGTGCGTGAACGGGCGATCGATCGCTGGTCGGCACAGACTCGCTGGGCCCAAGGGCCTGTTTCCGCGCTGTATCTCTGAACTAAACTAGTGTGTGAACGGGCGATCGCTGGTCGGCTAGCACGGACCCGGTGGGCCGAAGGGCCTCTTTCTGCGCTTTATCTCTGAACTAAACTAGTGTGTGAACGGGCGATCTATGTTTCTATGCATACATGCACACACACACACACACGCGTGTATGCAGAGCAGCAGACAGCAGGACACAGGCGAATAACAACAGGAGACAGAGGACTCACACACACACAAGGCCAGGCGATGGGGAACAGATGGCACGCTGAATCCATACAGGGGCTGCTGGCTCCCCCCCTGCGTCACACACACACACACCCACACGCCCGCACAGGGTTCGATCCTGACCACGGGTGCTGTCTGTGCGGAGTTTGCACGTTCTTCCCGTGGGTTTCCCCCGGTGATCCGCGGTTCCCTCCCACACTCCACAGACGAGCGGCTTTGTGGGTTAATTGGGTGGTGGTCAAATTGTGAATTGTCCCTGGGTGTTAGTGTGCGGGGCGACCCGGGCAGTTTCCGCGCTGTATCTCCAGCGTCTAAACTAGTGTGTGAACGGCCGATCGATCGCTGGTCGGTTAGCACGGACTCGGTGGGCCGAAGGGCCTGTTTCCGCGCTGCATCTCTGAACTAGTGTGTGAATGGGCGATCGATCGCTGGTCGGCTAGCATGGACTTGGTGGGCCGAAGGGCCTGTTTCCGCGCTGCATCTCTGAACTAGTGTGTGAACGGGCGATCGATCGCTGGTCGGCTAGCACGGACTTGGTGGGCCGAAGGGCCTGTTTCTGCGCTGTGCCTCTAAACTGATTGGAGCCTCAGAGACGGATGGGAAACCTGGTCTAAAATTACAAGCGGCGTAGACGTGCGTGCACAGTCGGAACCTTCAAATGACAAAGATTAGAGGCCGTAGCTTTAAGGTGAGAGGGGCAAAGTTTAAAGGAGATGTGCGGGCGTGTTTTTTGTTACTGAGGGGGGCGGGTGCCTGGAACGCGCTGCCAGGGGTGGTGATGAAAATGTAGTAGTGGCGTTTAAGAGGCTTTTAGACGGATGTGCAGGAAATGGAGGGATGTGGATCAGGCAGAGATCAGTTGAACCGGGCATTGTGTGGCACGGACAGTGAACTGTTTTACGCACGCACGCACGCACACACGCTCGGAGAACTCACACACACACACATCCGGAGAACACACGCACTCACACACGGAGAACACACACGCACACACGCTTGGAGAACACACACGCACACACACACACGGAGAACACACACACACACACACCCGGAGAACACACGCACTCACACACGGAGAACACACGCACACACGCTTGGAGGACACACACGCACACACACCCGGAGAACACACGCACTCACACACCTGGAGAACACACGCACACACGCTTGGAGAACACACACGCACACACACCCGGAGAACACACGCACTCACACACCCGGAGAACACACGCACACACGCTTGGAGGACACACACGCACACACACCCGGAGAACACACGCACTCACACACCTGGAGAACACACGCACACACGCTTGGAGAACACACACGCACACACACCCGGAGAACACACGCACTCACACACCCGGAGAACACACGCACACACGCTTGGAGAACACACACGCACACACCCGGAGAACACACGCGCACACACACGGAGAACACACACGCACACACACCCGGAGAACACACGCACACACACACCCGGAGAACACACGCACACACGCTTGGAGAACACACACGCACACACCCGGAGAACACACGCGCACACACACGGAGAACACACACGCACACACACCCGGAGAACACACGCACACACACACCCGGAGAACACACGCACACACGCTTGGAGAACACACACGCACACACCCGGAGAACACACGCGCTCACACACGGAGAACACACACGCAAACGCGCTTGGAGAACACACACACACACACACGGAGAACACACGCACTCACACACGGAGAACACACGCACACACGCTTGGAGAACACACACGCACACACACCCGGAGAACACACGCACACACACACCTGGAGAACACACGCACACACGCTTGGAGAACACACACGCACACACCCGGAGAACACACGCGCACACACACGGAGAACACACACGCACACACACCCGGAGAACACACGCACACACACACCCGGAGAACACACGCACACACGCTTGGAGAACACACACGCACACACCCGGAGAACACACGCGCTCACACACGGAGAACACACACGCAAACGCGCTTGGAGAACACACACACACACACACGGAGAACACACGCACTCACACACGGAGAACACACGCACACACGCTTGGAGAACACACACACACACACCCGGAGAACACACGCGCACACACACTCACTCGGAGAACACACACACACACACACACTCACACAGGAACACAAAGCAGACATGTTAAAGGCACATGCAATCACACATCCTTGTGATTGAGGCAGTGCAGCGTAGGTTCACCAGATCGATCCCTGGGATGGCGGGACTGTCTTATGAGGAAAGATTGAAAAGACTAGGCTTGTATTCACTGGAGTTTAGAAGGATGAGGGGGGGGATCTTACAGAAACATATAAAATTATAAAATGACTGGACAAGCTAGATGCAGGAAAAATGTTCCCAATGTTGGGGGGCGAGTCCAGAACCAGGGGCCACAGTCTTAGAATAAAGGGGAGGTCATTTAAGACTGAGGTGAGAAAATACTTTTTCAACCCAGAGAGTTGTGAATCTGTGGAATTCCCTGCCACAGAGGGCAGTGGAGGCCAAGTCACTGGATGGATTTAAGAGAGAGTTAGATCGAGCTCTAGGGGCTGGTGGAGTCGAGGGATATGGGGAGAAGGCAGGCACGGGTTATGGATTGGGGACGATCAGCCTTGATCACAATGAATGGCGGTGCTGGCTCGAAGGGCCAAATGGCCTCCTCCTGCACCTATTTTCTATGTTTCTATGCATACACACACACACACACACACACACACACACACGTGTGTATGCAGAGCAGCAGACAGCAGGACACAGGCGAATAACAACAGGAGACAGAGGACTCACACACACAAGGCCAGGCGATGGGGAACAGATGGCACGCTGAATCCATACAGGGGCTGCTGGCTCCCCCCCCCTGCGTCACACACACACACACCCACACGCCCGCACAGGGTTCGATCCTGACCACGGGTGCTGTCTGTGCGGAGTTTGCACGTTCTCCCCTTGAGTTTTCCCCGGTGATCCGCGGTTCCCTCCAACACTCCACAGACGAGCGGCTTTTGTGGGTTAATTGGGTGGTGGTCAAATTGTGAATTGGCCCTGGGTGTTAGTGTGCGGGACCACCGCTGGTCGGCACGGACTCGGTGGGCCGAAGGGCCTGTTTCCGCGCTGTATCTCCAAACTAAACTAGTGTGTGAGTGGGCGATCGATCGCTGGTCGGCACGGACTCGGTGGGCCGAAGGGCCTGTTTCCGCGCTGCATCTCCAAACTAAACTAGTGTGTGAGTGGGCGATCGATCGCTGGTCGGCACGGACTCGGTGGGCCGAAGGGCCTGTTTCCGCGCTGTATCTCCAAACTAAACTAGTGTGTGAGTGGGCGATGGATCGCTGGTCGGAACGGACTCGGTGGGCCGAAGGGCCTGTTTCCGCGCTGCATCTCCAAACTAAACTAGTGTGTGAGTGGGCGATCGCTGGTCGGCACGGACTCGGTGGGCCGAAGGGCCTGTTTCCGCGCTGTATCTCCAAACTAAACAAGGAGAACTAAGCTGTTCCTCCAGTTTGTGTGTGGGCCTCACTCTGACAGTGGAGGAGGCCCAGGACGGAAAGGTCGGTGTGGGAATGGGAAGGGGAGTTGAAATGGTGCAATGGTAGAGGCAGTGGATTTTCTCCAAGCTGTCTCTGTCTAAGATAGCGCAGCGGTAGAGTTGCTGCCTTACAGCACCAGAGTCGCGAGTTCGATCCTCACCCTGTGAGTTGTGAGTCTGTGGAATTCTCTGCCTCAGAGGGTGGTGGAGGCCGGTTCTCTGGAGGCTTTCAAGAGAGAGCTAGATAGGGCTCTTAAAGATAGCGGAGTCAGGGGATATGGGGAGAAGGCAGGAACGGGGCACTGATTGGGGACGATCAGCCGTGATCACAGTGAATGGTGGCGCTGGCTCGAAGGGCTGAATGGCCTCTACTCCTGCATCTGTTGTTTGTTGTATCGAGCCTGCACCGCCATTCATTGTGATCATGGCTGATCGTCCCCAAATCAATAACCCGTGCCTGCCTTCTCCCCATATCCCTTGACTCCACCAGCCCCTAGAGCTCTATCTAACTCTCTCTTAAATCCATCCAATGACTTGGCCTCCACTGCCCTCTGTGGCAGGGAATTCCACAGATTCACAACTCTCTGGGTGGAAACGTTTTTCTCACCTCAGTCCTAAATGACCTCCCCTTTATTCTAAGACTGTGTGGCCCCTGGTTCTGGACTCGCCCAACATTGGGAACATTTTTCCTGCATCGAGCTTGTCCAGTCCCTTTATAATTTTATGCTTCTATAAGATCCCCCCATCTTGTTCCCCTTTAGTAAGAAATTGCAGAGTTGGGGACGCAGCCCAGACCATCACGCAAACCAACCCTCCCTTCCATCGACACCTCACGCTGCCTCGGCAAGGCCAGCAGCATCATCAAGGAACAGTCTCACCCCCTCTCATGGGGGACCCCGACCACTCCAGCAACGGACTGTTCCAGCTGCTACGGTCAGGCAAGCCCCATCCGCTGTCACGCTGCAAAAACAGAGAGGATGAGACTGACTTTCTTCCCACAGGCCATCGGCACTGTAAACTCTGATCTCACCAGGGACTAATAGACAACAGACAACAGGTGCAGGAGTAGAGGCCATTCGGCCCTTCCAGCCAGCACCACCATTCAATGTGATCACGGCTGATCATCCCCAATCAGTTCCCCGTTCCTGCCTTCTCCCCATATCCCCTGACTCCGCGATCTTTAAGAGCCCTATCTAGCTCTCTCTTGAACGTGCATCCAGAGAACCGGCCTCCACCGCCCTCTGAGGCAGAGAATTCCACAGACTCACAACTCTCTGTGAGAAAAAGTGTTTCCTCGTCTCCGTTCTAAATGGCCGACCCCTTATTCTTAAACTGTGTGTGTGTGTGTGTGGCCCCTGGTTCTGGACTCCCCCAACATCGGGAACATGTTTCCTGCCGCTAGCGTGTCCAAACCCTTAATAATCTTATATGTTTCAATGAGATCCCCTCTCATCCTTCTAAACTCCAGAGTGTACAAGCCCAGCCGCTCCATTCTCTCAGCGTATGACAGTCCCGCCATCCCGGGAATTAACCTGGTGAACCTACGCTGGGCTCCCTCAATAAATACTGTTGCGTCCTCTTATAATACTGCTTGTGTTGTTGTGTTGTTTTTGCACAGTCTCACAGGCATTGCCATTTTGTATTTCACTCTGCAGCTCGCCAATTGACCTGCAAACCTGGAGTGTGGGAGGAAACCGAAAATCTCATGCAGGTCACGGGGAGAACGTGCAAACTCCGTGCAGACAGCGCCCGTGGTCGGGATCGAACCCGGGTCTCCGGCGCTGCATTCGCTGCAAGGCAGCAACTCTTTGGGTGCCATGGTACACCAGTCATTGAAAGTAGGCAGGGTCACACAAAAAGCTGGGGAAACTCAGCGGATGCAGCAGCATCTAAGGAGCGAAGGAGATAGGCGACGGTTCGGGTCGAGACCCTTCTTCAGACATGCAGGTGCGGCAGGCGGTGAAGAAAGCCAATGGTATGTTGGCATTCATAGCAAAAGGATTTGAGTACAGGAGCAGGGAGGTTCTACTGCAGTTGTACAGGGTCTTGGTGAGGCCACACCTGGAGTATTGCGTGCAGTTTCCTAATGGTCTCCTAATCTGAGGAAAGACATTCTTGCCATAGAGTACAGAGAAGGTTGAATCCTGGGATGGCAGGACTTCCATATGAAGAAAGACTGGATAGACTCGGCTTGTACTCGCTGGAATTTAGAAGATTGAGGGGGGGATCTTATAGAAACTTACAAAATTCTTAAGGGGTTGGACAGGCTAGATGCAGGAAGATTGTTCCCGATGTTGGGGAGGTCCAGGACAAGGGGTCACACAGTTTAAGGATAAGGGGGAAGTCTTTTAGGACCGAGATGAGAAGGACTTTTTTCACACAGAGAGTGGTGAGTCTCTGGAACTCTCTGCCACAGAGGGTAGTTGAGGCCAGTTCATTGGCTATATTTAAGAGGGAGTTAGATGTGGCCCTTGTGGCTAAAGGGATCAGGGGGTATGGAGAGAAGGCAGGTACGGGATACTGAGTTGGACGATCAGCCGTGATCATATTGAATGGCGGTGCAGGCTCGAAGGGGCGAATGGCCTCTACTCCTGCACCTATTGTCTATGTTTCTATGTTAAACACAACATCAAACAAGCTGTGAACAATAACATCTACTGCCCTTCATCAGTTTCTTTCTTGTGTACATATATATATGGTCTGTGGTATATAGTAGACACACTGAGCGTTTATCTCCTGTTCTGTATTGTGTTCACATATTCTGTGGTGCTGCAACAAGCAAGAATTCCATTGTCCTATCTGGGACACATGACAATGAAACTCTCCCGACTCTTGAGATGCACAAAGTTTGCAAACGGTGCAGCGACGTCTGCACCCTCATGCAACTGACCTGCGTGGAGTTTGCATTAATGCAGCAGCCAATAGAGTCACAGAGAGATCCAGCGTGGAAACAGGCCCTTCGGCCCGACTTGCCCACACCGGCCAACACGCCCCATCTACACTAGTCCCACACCGGCCAACATGCCCCATCTACACTAGTCCCACCCCGACCAACGTGCCCCGTCTACACTAGTCCCACCCCGACCAACATGCCCCATCTACACTAGTCCCACCCCGACCAACATGCCCCATCTACACTAGTCCCACCCCGACCAATATGCCCCGTCTACACTAGTCCCACACCGGCCAACATGCCCCATCTACACTAGTCCCACCCCGACCAACATGCCCCATCTACACTAGTCCCACCCCGACCAACATGCCCCATCTACACTAGTCCCACCCCGACCAACATGCCCCATCTACACTAGTCCCACCCCGACCAACATGCCCCATCTACACTAGTCCCACCCCGACCAATATGCCCCGTCTACACTAGTCCCACCCCGACCAACATGCCCCATCTACACTAGTCCCACACCGGCCAACATGCCCCATCTACACTAGTCCCACCCCGGCCAACATGCCCCATCTACACTAGTCCCACCCCGACCAACATGCCCCATCTACACTAGTCCCACCCCGACCAACATGCCCCATCTACACTAGTCCCACCCCGACCAACATGCCCCGTCTACACTAGTCCCACCCCGACCAACATGCCCCGTCTACACTAGTCCCACCCCGACCAACATGCCCCATCTACACTAGTCCCACCCCGACCAACATGCCCCATCTACACTAGTCCCACCCCGACCAACATGCCCCGTCTACACTAGTCCCACCCCGACCAACATGCCCCATCTACACTAGTCCCACCCCGACCAACATGCCCCGTCTACACTAGTCCCACCCCGGCCAACATGCCCCATCTACACTAGTCCCACCCCGACCAACATGCCCCATCTACACTAGTCCCACCCCGACCAACATGCCCCATCTACACTAGTCCCACCCCGACCAACATGCCCCATCTACACTAGTCCCACCCCGACCAACATGCCCCATCTACACTAGTCCCACCCCGACCAACATGCCCCGTCTACACCAGTCCCACCCCGACCAACGTGCCCCGTCTACACTAGTCCCACCCCGGCCAACATGCCCCATCTACACTAGTCCCACCCCGGCCAACATGCCCCATCTACACTAGTCCCACCCCGACCAACATGCCCCATCTACACTAGTCCCACCCCGACCAACGTGCCCCATCTACACTAGTCCCACCCCGACCAACGTGCCCCGTCTACACTAGTCCCACCCCGGCCAACATGCCCCATCTACACTAGTCCCACCCCGACCAACATGCCCCATCTACACTAGTCCCACCCCGACCAACATGCCCCATCTACACTAGTCCCACCCCGACCAACATGCCCCATCTACACTAGTCCCACCCCGACCAACATGCCCCATCTACACTAGTCCCACCCCGACCAACATGCCCCGTCTACACTAGTCCCACCCCGACCAACATGCCCCATCTACACTACTCCCACCCCGACCAACATGCCCCATCTACACTAGTCCCACCCCGACCAACATGCCCCATCTACACTAGTCCCACCCCGACCAACATGCCCCATCTACACTAGTCCCACCCCGACCAACGTGCCCCATCTACACTAGTCCCACCCCGACCAACGTGCCCCGTCTACACTAGTCCCACCCCGGCCAACATGCCCCATCTACACTAGTCCCACCCCGACCAACATGCCCCATCTACACTAGTCCCACCCCGACCAACATGCCCCATCTACACTAGTCCCACCCCGACCAACATGCCCCATCTACACTACTCCCACCCCGACCAACATGCCCCATCTACACTAGTCCCACCCCGACCAACATGCCCCGTCTACACTAGTCCCACCCCGACCAACATGCCCCATCTACACTACTCCCACCCCGACCAACATGCCCCATCTACACTAGTCCCACCCCGACCAACATGCCCCGTCTACACTAGTCCCACCCCGACCAACATGCCCCATCTACACTAGTCCCACCCCGACCAACATGCCCCATCTACACTAGTCCCACCCCGACCAACATGCCCCGTCTACACTAGTCCCACCCCGACCAACATGCCCCATCTACACTAGTCCCACCCCGACCAACATGCCCCATCTACACTAGTCCCACCCCGACCAACATGCCCCATCTACACTAGTCCCACCCCGACCAACATGCCCCATCTACACCAGTCCCACCCCGACCAACATGCCCCATCTACACTAGTCCCACCCCGACCAACATGCCCCATCTACACTAGTCCCACCCCGACCAACATGCCCCATCTATACTAGCCCCACCCCGACCAACATGCCGCATCTACACAAGTCCCACCTGCCCGCGTTTGGCCCACATCCCTCCAAACCCGTCCTATCCATGTACCTGTCCAAGTATCTCTTAAACGTTGGGATAGTCCCAGCCTCAACTACCTCCTCCGGCAGCTCGTTCCACACACCCACCACCCTCGAAAAGTGTGGAAAAGTTGCCCCTCAGATTCCTATTCAATCTTTCACCTTTCCCCCTTCACCTTGAACCCGTGTCCTCTGGTCCTCGATTCCCCTACTCTGGGCAAGAGACTCTGCCCGATCTATTCCCCTGGTGATTTTGTCCACCTCTATAAGATCGCCCCGCTCATCCTCCTGCGCTCCAAGGAATAGAGTCCCAGCCCTGCCCCAACCTCTCCCTGTAGCTCAGGCCCCTCGAGTCCCGGCAACATCCTCGTGAATCTTCTCTGCCGCCCTTTCCAGCTCGACGGCATCGTTCCCTGTAACACGGTGCCCAAAACTATATTCTAAAAACTCGAACATATGCATCACACTGCTGCACTCTCCTTCGACTAACACGGAAACAGCAGGTGCAACAACTGCATTAAATGCACAAAAGAGTTCTCAAACGGTGCAGAGTAGCTGGACGGGAAGTTTGCACCAGTGCAGCAGCTGCACAGGATGCTTCCAATGAAGCAGAAGCAACATTGGCATCAGATGCAAGGGGGCAGTCTGCATTCGGGCAGAAACAACATTGCAATCACATGCAGAGAGTTTGCAAAGGGAGCAAAGGGAGGTTTGCACCGTTGCACCCTCGCGTTAGTGTCAACTTCCCCGCTGCAGCTGTGTCACGGTGCAGAAACAACATTGCCAACGGATGCAGGGGAGGGGGAGTTTGCAAAGGGAGCAGGGAAGTGTGCATCGTTGCACTTTGGTTGCACCCTCGCGGGGGAAGTCTGCATTAAGGCAGAAACAACTTTGCAATCAGTTGCAGGGAGAGGGAGTTTGTGTAGAAGGGAGAAGGGAAGTTTGCACCGTTGCATCCGCGCGGGGGAAGTCTGCATTTACGCAGAAACAACAGTAGAGTTTGCAAAGGGAGCAGGGAAGTTTGCACCGTTGCATCCTCGTGGGGAGGGTTGCATTAAGGCAGAAGCACCATTGCAATCGGATGTAGAGTTTGCAAAGGGAGCAGGGAAGTTTGCACCGTCTGAACCCTTTCCAGCTTGACGACATCTTTCATATAACACGGTGCCCAGAACTATATTCTAAAGCCTCGAACATATGCATAAACGCAGAAACAACATTGCAATCGGGTGTAGTAGGGTTTGCAAAGAGGGGAGAAGTTTGCATCGTTGCATCCTGGTGTGGAGTCTGCATTGAGGCAGAAACGACATTGCAATGAGATGCAGGAAGAGGGAGTGCAAAGGGAGCAGGGGGAGAAGTTTGCATCCTCGTGGGGAGTCTGCATTAAGGCAGAAACAACATTGCAATGAGATGCAGGAAGAGGGAGTGCAAAGGGAGCAGGGGGAGAAGTTTGCATCGTTGCATCCTCGTGGGGAGTCTCCATTAAGGCAGAAACAACATTGCAATCGGATGCAGGAAGAGGGAGTTTGCACAGAAGGGAGTAGGAAGACGTTTGCACCGTTGCATCCTGGTGTGGAGTCTGCATTAAGGCAGAAACACCATTGCAATGAGATGCAGGAAGAGGGAGTCTGCAAAGGGAGCGGGGAAGTTGGCACGGTTGCATCCTGGTGTGGAGTCTGCATTAAGGCAGATTGAACACTGCAATGAGATGCAGGAAGAGGGAGTCTACAAAGGGAGCGGGGGGGAGAAGTTTGCATTAAGGCAGAAACAACATTGGAATCGGATGCAGGAAGAGGGAGTCTGCAAAGAAGGGAGCAGGAAGAAGTTTGCATCGTTGCTTCCTGGCGGGGAGGGTTCTATTAAGGCAGAAACAACGTTGCAATAAGATGCAGAGAGTTTGCAAAGAAGGGAGCAGGGGGGAGAAGTTTGCATGATTGCATACTGGCGGGGAATCTGCATTAAGGCAGATTCAACGTTGCAATGAGATGCAGGAAGAGGGAGTTTGCAAAGGGAGCAGGGGGAGAAGTTTGCATTAAGGCAGAAACAACGTTGCAATGAGATGTAGTAGAGTTTTGCAAAGAAGGGAGCAGGGGGGAGAAGTTTGCACGGTTGCATCCTGGCGGGGAGTCTGCATTAAGGCAGATTCAACATTGCAATCAGATGCAGAGAGTTTGCAAAGAAGGGAGCAGGGGGGAGAAGTTTGCACGGTTGCATCCTGGCGGGGAATCTGCATTAAGGCAGAAACAACGTTGCAATCAGATGTAGTAGAGTTTTGCAAAGAAGGGGGCAGGGGGAGAAGTTTGCATGGTTGCATCCTGGCGGGGAGTCTGCATTAAGGCAGAAACAACGTTGCAATCAGATGTAGTAGAGTTTTGCAAAGAAGGGGGCAGGGGGAGAAGTTTGCATGGTTGCATCCTGGCGGGGAGTCTGCATTAAGGCAGATTCAACATTGCAATCAGATGCAGAGAGTTTGCAAAGAAGGGAGCAGGGGGGAGAAGTTTGCATGGTTGCATCCTGGCGGGGAATCTGCATTAAGGCAGAAACAACGTTGCAATCAGATGTAGTAGAGTTTTGCAAAGAAGGGGGCAGGGGGAGAAGTTTGCATGGTTGCATCCTGGCGGGGAGTCTGCATTAAGGCAGATTCAACATTGCAATCAGATGCAGAGAGTTTGCAAAGAAGGGAGCAGGGGGGAGAAGTTTGCACGGTTGCATCCTGGCGGGGAGTCTGCATTAAGGCAGATTCAACATTGCAATCAGATGCAGAGAGTTTGCAAAGAAGGGGGCAGGGGGAGAAGTTTGCACGGTTGCATCCTGGCGGGGAGTCTGCATTAAGGCAGATTCAACGTTGCAATGAGATGCAGGAAGAGGGAGTCTGCAAAGGGAGCGGGGAGAAGTTTGCATGGTTGCACCGCTGCTGTTGCTGCAGGGGGGAGGAGGAGGGAGGGAGGGAGGGAGTTACAATCACTCACCTCAAGCCCCGGGCCGACTCACGCTCGCGCGCTCTGCCTGCCTGTCTGTCACACACACGCGCACGCGCGCGGTCCCCGGGGGGGGGGAGGGGGGAGGTCGCTGCTCCAACCGACACCACCACCACGGCGGCGTCCGCGCCTCCCACGTGACCCCACACCACGTCACGGCCGCTCACGTCATCACTGGGGGGTGACCTACCCCCCCCCTACCCCGTCACTACCAGTAGGTGGCGCTCTCACCCCCCCCATCACGTCACATCATCACCCCTCCCCTCCCCCCCCACCCATCACCACGTCACGGCCGCTTACGTCATCACTCCTCCCCTCCCCCCCGCCCATCACTCCCAGTAGGGGGCGCTCCCACTCTTCTCATCCCCTCCAGTAGGGGGCGCTCCCTCAATGCTCCTCCACTCCAGTAGGGGGCGTCCGCGTCCGCGTCAGCGCCACCCACATCTCCCCTCCCCTCATCACGTCATCACCTGCTCCTCCCCTATCCCTCCAGTAGGGGGCGCTCTCCTTCACTCCAGTAGGGGGCGCTCTCCTTCACTCCAGTAGGGGGCGCTCTCCTTCACTCCAGTAGGGGGCGCTCTCCTTCACTCCAGTAGGGGGCGCTCTCCTTCACTCCAGTAGGGGGCGCTCTCCTTCACTTCAGTAGGGGGCGCTCTCCTTCACTCCAGTAGGGGGCGCTCTCCATCACTCCAGTAGGGGGCGCTCTCCATCACTCCAGTAGGGGGCGCTCTCCTTCACTCCAGTAGGGGGCGCTCTCCTTCACTCCAGTAGGGGGCGCTCTCCATCACTCCAGTAGGGGGCGCTCTCCTTCACTTCAGTAGGGGGCGCTCCTTCACTCCAGTAGGGGGCGCTCTCCTTCACTCCAGTAGGGGGCGCTCTCCATCACTCCAGTAGGGGGCGCTCTCCTTCATTCCAGTAGGGGGGGCGCTCTCCTTCACTCCAGTAGGGGGCGCTCTCCTTCATTCCAGTAGGGGGCGCTCTCCTTCACTCCAGCAGGGGGCGCTCTCCTTCACTCCAGTAGGGGGCGCTCTCCTTCACTCCAGCAGGGGGCGCTCTCCTTCACTCCAGTAGGGGGCGCTCTCCTTCACTCCAGTAGGGGGCGCTCTCCTTCACTCCAGCAGGGGGCGCTCTCCTTCACTCCAGTAGGGGGCGCTCTCCTTCACTCCAGTAGGGGGCGCTCTCCTTCACTCCAGTAGGGGGCGCTCTCCTTCACTCCAGTAGGGGGCGCTCTCCTTCACTCCAGTAGGGGGCGCTCTCCTTCACTCCAGCAGGGGGCGCTCTCCTTCACTCCAGTAGGGGGCGCTCTCCTTCACTCCAGTAGGGGGGGGCTCCCTCACTCCAGTAGGGGGCGCTCTCCTTCACTCCAGTAGGGGGCGCTCTCCTTCACTCCAGTAGGGGGCGCTCTCCTTCACTCCAGTAGGGGGCGCTCTCCTTCACTCCAGTAGGGGGCGCTCTCCTTCACTCCAGTAGGGGGCGCTCTCCATCACTCCAGTAGGGGGCGCTCTCCTTCACTCCAGTAGGGGGCGCTCTCCATCACTCCAGTAGGGGGCGCTCTCCTTCACTCCAGCAGGGGGCGCTCTCCATCACTTCAGTAGGGGGCGCTCTCCCTCAATCCAGTAGGGGGCGCTCTCCTTCACTCCAGTAGGGGGCGCTCTCCATCACTCCAGTAGGGGGCGCTCTCCCTCACTCCAGTAGGGGGCGCTCTCCTTCACTCCAGTAGGGGGCGCTCTCCATCACTTCAGTAGGGGGCGCTCTCCCTCAATCCAGTAGGGGGCGCTCTCCTTCACTCCAGTAGGGGGCGCTCTCCATCACTCCAGTAGGGGGCGCTCTCCCTCACTCCAGTAGGGGGCGCTCTCCTTCACTCCAGTAGGGGGCGCTCTCCATCACTTCAGTAGGGGGCGCTCTCCCTCAATCCAGTAGGGGGCGCTCTCCCTCACTCCAGTAGGGGGCGCTCTCCTTCACTCCAGTAGGGGGCGCTCTCCTTCACTTCAGTAGGGGGGGGCTCCCTCACTCCAGTAGGGGGCGCTCTCCTTCACTCCAGTAGGAGGCGCTCCCACACTTCCCATCCCCTCCAGTAGGGGGCGCCGCTACCTCACTGCCCCCACCCCCGTCACTCCAGTAGGGGGCGCTCCCAGTCTTCTCATCCCCTCCAGTAGGGGGCGCTCCCTCAATGCTCCTCCACTCCAGTAGGGGGGGGGCTCCCTCACCTCCAGTAGGGGGCGCTCCCATGTCATCACTGCTCGCTCCCCCCATCACTACCAGTAGGGGGCGCTCACCCCCTCACTCACTGCTCCTCCCCTATCACTCCATTAGGGGGCGTCCGCGTCCGCCTCCCCTCCCCTCACCCCATCACGTCACGGCCACTCATGTCATCACTGCTCCTCCCTATCCCTCCAGTAGGGGGCGCTCTCCTTCACTCCAGTAGGGGGCGCTCTCCTTCACTCCAGTAGGGGGCGCTCTCCTTCACTCCAGTAGGGGGCGCTCTCCCTCAATCCAGTAGGGGGCGCTCTCCTTCAATCCAGTAGGGGGCGCTCTCACTAACTCCAGTAGGGGGCGCTCTCCTTCACTTCAGCAGGGGGCGCTCTCCTTCATTCCAGTAGGGGGCGCTCTCCATCACTCCAGTAGGGGGCGCTCTCCTTCACTCCAGTAGGGGGCGCTCTCCATCACTCCAGTAGGGGGCGCTCTCCTTCACTTCAGTAGGGGGCGCTCTCCATCACTCCAGTAGGGGGCGCTCTCCTTCACTCCAGTAGGGGGCGCTCTCCTTCACTCCAGTAGGGGGCGCTCTCCATCACTCCAGTAGGGGGCGCTCTCCTTCACTTCAGTAGGGGGCGCTCTCCTTCATTCCAGTAGGGGGCGCTCTCCTTCACTCCAGTAGGGGGCGCTCTCCTTCACTCCAGTAGGGGGCGCTCTCCTTCATTCCAGTAGGGGGCGCTCTCCATCACTCCAGTAGGGGGCGCTCTCCTTCACTCCAGTAGGGGGCGCTCTCCTTCATTCCAGTAGGGGGCGCTCTCCATCACTCCAGTAGGGGGCGCTCTCCTTCACTTCAGTAGGGGGCGCTCTCCATCACTCCAGTAGGGGGCGCTCTCCTTCACTCCAGTAGGGGGCGCTCTCCTTCACTCCAGTAGGGGGCGCTCTCCTTCACTTCAGTAGGGGGGGGCTCCCTCACTCCAGTAGGGGGCGCTCTCCTTCATTCCAGTAGGAGGCGCTCCCACACTTCCCATCCCCTCCAGTAGGGGGCGCCGCTACCTCACTGCTCCTACCCCCGTCACTCCAGTAGGGGGCGCTCCCAGTCTTCTCATCCCCTCCAGTAGGGTGCGCTCCCTCAATGCTCCTCCACTCCAGTAGGGGGCGCTCCCTCAATGCTCCTCCACTCAAGTAGGGGGGGGCTCCCTCACCTCCAGTAGGGGGCGCTCCCATGTCATCACTGCTTGCTCCCCCCATCACTACCAGTAGGGGGCACTCACCCCCTCACTCACTGCTCCTCCCCTATCACTCCATTAGGGGGGCGTCCGCGTCCGCCTCCCCTCACCCCATCACGTCACGGCCACTCATGTCATCACTGCTCCTCCCTATCCCTCCAGTAGGGGGCGCTCTCCTTCACTCCAGTAGGGGGCGCTCTCCTTCACTCCAGTAGGGGGCGCTCTCCTTCACTCCAGTAGGGGGGGGCCTCTCCTTCACTCCAGTAGGGGGCGCTCTCCATCACTCCAGTAGGGGGGGGCCTCTCCTTCACTCCAGTAGGGGGCGCTCTCCATCACTCCAGTAGGGGGGGGCCTCTCCTTCACTCCAGTAGGGGGCGCTCTCCTTCACTCCAGTAGGGGGCGCTCCCCTTCACTCCAGTAGGGGGCGCGCTCCTTCACTCCAGTAGGGGGCGCTCCCCTTCACTCCAGTAGGGGGCGCTCTCCTTCACTCCAGTAGGGGGCGCGCTCCTTCACTCCAGTAGGGGGCGCTCTCCTTCACTCCAGTAGGGGGCGCGCTCCTTCACTCCAGTAGGGGGCGCTCTCCTTCACTCCAGTAGGGAGCGCTCTCCTTCACTCCAGTAGGGGGCGCTCTCCTTCACTCCAGTAGGGGGCGCTCTCCTTCACTCCAGTAGGGGGCGCTCTCCTTCACTCCAGTAGGGGGCGCTCTCCTTCACTCCAGCAGGGGGCGCTCTCCTTCACTCCAGTAGGGGGCGCTCTCCTTCACTCCAGTAGGGGGCGCTCTCCTTCACTCCAGTAGGGGGCGCTCTCCTTCACTCCAGTAGGGGGCGCTCCCCTTCACTCCAGTAGGGGGCGCTCTCCTTCACTCCAGTAGGGGGCGCTCCCCTTCACTCCAGTAGGGGGCGCTCCCACACTCCAGTAGGGGGCGCTCTCCTTCACTCCAGTAGGGGGCGCGCTCCTTCACTCCAGTAGGGGGCGCTCTCCTTCACTCCAGTAGGGGGCGCGCTCCTTCACTCCAGTAGGGGGCGCTCTCCTTCACTCCAGTAGGGGGCGCTCTCCATCACTCCAGTAGGGGGCGCTCTCCATCACTCCAGTAGGGGGCGCTCTCCTTCACTCCAGTAGGGGGCGCTCTCCTTCACTCCAGTAGGGGGCGCTCTCCTTCACTCCAGTAGGGGGCGCGCTCCTTCACTCCAGTAGGGGGCGCTCTCCTTCACTCCAGTAGGGGGCGCGCTCCTTCACTCCAGTAGGGGGCGCTCTCCTTCACTCCAGTAGGGGGCGCTCTCCATCACTCCAGTAGGGGGCGCTCTCCTTCACTCCAGTAGGGGGCGCTCTCCTTCACTCCAGTAGGGGGCGCTCCCCTTCACTCCAGTGGGGGGGGCTCCCCTTCACTCCAGTAGGGGGCGCTCTCCTTCACTCCAGTAGGGGGGGCTCCCCTTCACTCCAGTAGGGGGCGCTCTCCTTCACTCCAGTAGGGGGCGCTCTCCATCACTCCAGTAGGGGGCGCTCTCCTTCACTCCAGTAGGGGGGGCTCCCCTTCACTCCAGTGGGGGGGGCTCCCCTTCACTCCAGTAGGGGGCGCTCTCCTTCACTCCAGTAGGGGGGGCTCCCCTTCACTCCAGTAGGGGGCGCTCTCCTTCACTCCAGTAGGGGGGGCTCCCCTTCACTCCAGTGGGGGGGGCTCCCCTTCACTCCAGTAGGGGGCGCTCTCCTTCACTCCAGTAGGGGGCGCTCTCCTTCACTCCAGTAGGGGGCGCGCTCCTTCACTCCAGTAGGGGGCGCTCCCCTTCACTCCAGTGGGGGGGGGGGCCTCTCCTTCACTCCAGTAGGGGGCGCGCTCCTTCACTCCAGTAGGGGGCGCTCTCCTTCACTCCAGTAGGGGGCGCTCTCCTTCACTCCAGTAGGGGGCGCTCTCCTTCACTCCAGTAGGGGGCGCTCTCCTTCACTCCAGTAGGGGGCGCTCTCCTTCACTCCAGTAGGGGGCGCTCCCCTTCACTCCAGTGGGGGGGGGGGGCTCACTCATCGTTTCTCCTCTCCAGCCCGTCCCATCGAGCCTCAATCCCTCACCTACGCCCCCTCCCACCTTACCAGAGGTTGCCTCACCAGCCGACCCACTCATTTTCTCTATGCTTATAAAGGTCTGATCTTGTATGTGCGTGCGTGCGTGCGTGCGTGCGTGCGTGCGTGCGTGTAATCAGCTCTGACTCCCTGACAATAATATTTTTACATATTCCTGTAGAGATTTATCGGTTTACCTGATTTTATTTCTTGAGCTATTTATGAAAGTGTTCACAAATCTAAACGAGCTGAACAAGCCACAATGGGTCTCCATCGCGCGGCCTGTGGGCGCTGTTTTCCACGCGGGGTGAGTTACATCCCCCCCCCCCCCCCCCCACCGATTCACAGTAATCTGGTCGCCACCCGCCCGCAAGCTCGCCGGTGGGGGTCCCTCTTCGCAGGGATTCTCCCCCTCTACGTTGGGGACCTGGGGTGGCGTGTACTGCACGAGGTGTTCCCTGCAACCGGTTTCTCTCGCCATTCACAGACTCGCCAGCCAGCTGCCGCCTGCCACTTTTGCGGGCCGGAAGAGTCTGTGTTCCCTGTGTACATTCATTGACTACAGCTCGGCATTTAACACAATCATCCCCTCCAAGCTGGTCACCAAACTCGCAGAACTGGGTCTCTGCGCATCCCTCTGCAATTGGATCCTCGACTTCCTCATCCACAGACTACAGTCAATACTGTCCGTATTGGTGGAAATGTGTCAGACTCGATAACAATCAGCACGGGAGCACCGCAAGGCTGCGTGCTCAGCCCCCTGCTGTACTCACTCTATACTCATGACTGCGTAGCCGGGTATAGCGCGAACTCCATCATCAAGTTCGCTGACGACACCACTGTTGTGGGACGTATCACTGATGGGGATGAGTCCGAGTATAGAAGAGAGATCGAGCGACTGTCCATATGGTGCCAGCACAACAACCTGGCCCTCAACACCAGCAAAACCAAGGAACTGATTGTGGACTTTGGAAGGAGTAGGATGGGGACCCACAGTCCTGTTTATATCAACGGGTCGATGGTTGAAAGGGTCAAGAGCTTCAAATTCCTGGGTGTGCATATCTGTGAAGATCTTTCCTGGTCCGAGAACACAGATGCAATTATTAAGAAAGCTCATCAGCGCCTCTACTTCCTGAGAAGATTACGGAGAGTCGGTCTGTCAAGGAGGACTCTCTCTAACGTCTACAGGTGCACAGTAGAGAGCTTGCTGACCGGTTGCATCGTGGCTTGGTTCGGCAACTTGAGCGCCCTGGAGAGGAAAAGACTACAAAAAGTTCTAAACACTGCCCAGTCCATCATCGGCTCCGACCTTCCGTCCATCGATCGAGGGGATCTATCGCAGTCGCTGCCTCAAAAAGGCTGGCAGCATCATCAAGGACCCACACCATCCTGGCCACACACTCATCTCCCCGCTACCTTCGGGTAGAAGGTACAGGAGCCTGAAGACTGCAACGTCCAGGTTCAGGAATAGCTACTTCCCCACAGCCATCAGGCTGTTAAACCTGGCTCTGAACTCTGAACATTAATATCCCTCCATCTGTTATTTGCACTTTATTCATTCATTAATTCATGGGTGTATTTATGTATAGAATTGTAGTCAATGCCTTCTATGTTCTGTTGTGCGATGCAAAGAAAGATTTTCATTGTCTAGCAATGTTACAAAATTTTGAGATTTAAAAAATCAAGTCTGCAATTTATCCCCTTATCAGATAAAGCATAACAAGAAGTTTAATTTGACACCTAATTCACTTTCATATCTTCAGTATTAAGAAAGTTATGGCCGTTTTCATACTCGGAAATGAGCATCTTGTTCCCCATTGCCTTTCAATTGACTTAACTCAAAAGCTGTGATCTGGAACAGTTAAAAGCCCATAACTTTCTTAAACATTAAGAGAACTCAATGAAATTTTCAGTTATTATAGATTGAAGCATTCTGAAACAAATATTAAACAATCTTACTTGGATGACCTGAACTTAAAGCATATAATTAGTTAGTTATCTAATTGTAGCTAATTACAAAATTCAATTAGATCTAAACATCTATCCATTTCTTATGAAAAGATAAACTTTTTTAAAATTGCCTAAGTGTCCAAATAACATTAACACAATAATCCACAATATAACATAATTTTTAAATCCCATTTTCATGAATTTCTGGGCCAAATGGAAGGAATTTAGTGTTTAATGCCTGTAAATTAATGGCCATTTAAATCAACTAGCGAGTGGGTTTTAGTGGAATGCGGTGGATTGGAACGTTGTGGTTAGCGGTGAAGTCGGGAGGAAAAATACTGTTGGTTCATACATTTTTTTGGACCCCATTTCGCAACATAAAAATATTATTAAAGCCGCCCGAAAAACCAACTTTTAATATAAAAAAAAACTATTTACCTTTTTTTCTCCCCTACGCAAAATCCTTCCCGTTGTCGGCGCTCACGGCTTTTGAAGGTGATTTTTAAATGACTCTAGTTAATAAATAACCTAGCGTAATTTAAAAATACCTTCATGAATGAAATGTCGGAGCGATTTTTCTTCCGCAACGAAATCGTCCGACATGGGATCGATTTTCCCAGCCTGTGGAAAAACGGCACTTTAAGCCCGCCCCCCCCTCTGAAAGGCGCCAAAGTCGCGCACACGGGGAGCGGCAGAACTGCAGCGCTGCTCAAGGTAAGTTTTGTAACATACCTACATTGTCCTGTCAGGGACACATGACCAGAAACTCTTTTGATTTTGACTTTGACGTGGAGTGCGTGAGGCTGCAGGCACTGTATGAACACCTAAAGGGGCTGCTCCTTGTCTTCTGGCTCAATGTTTCACCCACCATTCCTCATCTTTGGACGACCGGTGCGTAGGGGAGAGGGTAGGGGCTGAAGATGTCCTGATCGGGTTGCTCCTGGACCTGGTCAAGATGGCCATCCGCCAGTCACGGTGCCCGAGCCGGCTGCCGGCCCCTTTTCCGGGGTTTACGTCCGTGCCCGGGTGGGGTTAGGGAGGGAATACGCCCTGGGGGATTTCTGGGACCGTTGGGCTCCGCAGGGTAAGTAAGCAAGTACGTTTATTGGCCAACTATTCACATACAAGGAATTTGCCTTGGTGCTCCACCCGCAAGTAACAACATGACATGCAGTGTCCGAGATGAGAAACACATTTCTCACATGCAGGAAACATGTTCCCAATGTTGGGCGAGTCCAGAACCAGGGGCCACACAGTCTTAGAATAAAGGGGAGGTCATTTAAGACTGAGGTGAGGAGAAACTTTCCCACCCAGAGAGTTGTGAATCTGTGGAATTCCCTGCCACAGAGGGCAGTGGAGGCCAAGTCACTGGATGGATTTAAGAGAGAGTTAGATAGAGCTCTAGGGGCTGGTGGAGTCAAGGGATATGGGGAGAAGGCAGGCACGGGTTATTGATTGGGGACGATCAGCCGTGATCACAATGAATGGCGGTGCTGGCTCGAAGGGCCGAATGGCCTCCTCCTGCACCTATTTTCTATGTTTCTATGTTTCTATGAGGGCCTGCCCAGTGCAATGTGTTCCCAGTCGCTCGATGTGATGTGGAATTACTTCAGACAATAGTCAATAGACAACAGGTGCAGGAGTAGAGGCCATTCGGCCCTTCGAGCCAGCACCGCCATTCAATGTGATCACGGCTGATCATCCCCAATCAGTTCCCCGTTCCTGCCTTCTCCCCATATCCCCCTGACTCCGCTATCTTTAAGAGCCCTATCTAGCTCTCTCTTGAACGTGCGTCCAGAGAACCGGCCTCCACCGCCCTCTGAGGGAGAGAATTCCACAGACTCACAACTCTCTGTGAGAAAAAGTGTTTCCTCGTCTCCGTTCTAAATGGCCGACCCCTTGTTCTTAAACTGTGTGTGTGTGTGGCCCCTGGTTCTGGACGCCCCCAACATCGGGAACATGTTTCCTGCCTCCAGCGTGTCAAAACCCTTAATAATCTTATATATTTCAATAAGATCCCCTCTCATCCTTCTAAACTCCAGAGTGTACAAGCCCAGCCGCTCCATTCTCTCAGCATATGAGAGTCCCACCATCCCGGGAATTAACCTGGTGAACCTACGCTGGGCTCCCTCAATAGCAAGGATGTCCTTCCTCAAATTAGGGGACCAAAACTGCACACAATACTCCAGGTGTGGTCTCACCAGGGCCCTGTACAACTGCAGAAGGACCTCTTTGCTCCTGTACTCGACTCCTCTTGTTATGAAGGCCAACAGGCCAAAACTGCGCACAATACTCCAGGTGTGGTCTCACCAGGGCCCTGTACAACTGCAGAAGGACCTCTTTGCTCCTATACTCGACTCCTCTTGTTATGAAGGCCAACAGGCCATTCGCTTTCTTCACTGCCTGCTGTACCTGCATGCTTACTTTCATAGACTGATGAACAAGGACCCCCAGACCCCGTTGTACTTCCCCTTTTCCCAACTTGACGCCATTTAGATAAAGTGCAATAGGCTGTTATAGTTCAGAGTCTGTTTGTTGGCGAGTTTAACAGCCTGATGGCTGTGGGGGAGTAGCTATTCCTGAACCTGGTCGTTGCAGTCTTCAGGCTCCTGTACCTTCTACCCGAAGGTAGCGGGGAGATGAGTGAGTGGCCAGGGTGGTGTGGGTCCTTGATGATGCTGCCAGCCTTTTTGAGGCAGCGACTGTGATAAATCCCCTCGATGGAAGGAAGGGAGGTCAGAGCCGATGATGGACTGGGCAGTGTTTAGAACTTTTTGTAGCCTTTTCAAGTCAAGTCAAGTCAAGTCAAACAAACTTTATTGTCATTTAGAAATACATCGATATATGCAGTTCCAAACGGAATTACGTTGCATTTGGCTCCACGTGCAACACGATAAATTAACAGAAGGATAAACATGGATAAAAGGATAAATAGACAGTGGTGGCAGCCCATTACATGGCATTCAGGAGTCTGATGGCTCCTGGGGAGAAGCTGTTGCAGAACCTCGATGTTCTGCTCCTTATGCTGCGATATCCTTTGCCCGAGGGCAGCAGAGTGAACAGTCCGTGATGGAGATGTGTGGGGTCTTTTATAATACTGCTGGCCTTGGACACGCAACGTTTGGTGGCAATATCCCCGATTGAGGGGAGAGAGGTCCCGATGATTTTTTTCCGCTGTCCTCACCACTCTCTGCACGGACTTCCAGTCGGAGGCTTTACAGTCCCCAAACCAGACAGAGATACAGCTGGTCAGAATACTCTCTACGGTGCCCCTGTAGAAAGTGGTGAGGATGGGATGGGGGAGGTGAGCTCTTCTCATCCGGCGCAGAAAGTGCAGCCATTGCCGCATTCTCTTAACTGTTGATGAGATGTTATTCGACCAGGTCAGACTGTTAGTGATCTGCACCCCCAGGAACTTTGTGCTACTGACCACCTCCACGTCGCTGTCATTGATGTGAAGTGGTGTGGGACTGTGCCAGGTTTTCCTGAAGTCGACGGTGACCTCCTTTGTTTTATCGACATTCAGGATCAGGTTGTTCGTATTGCACCAGTCCACCAGTTGTTTCACCTCCTCCCTGTAAGCCAGCTCATTGTCGTCCCTGATGAGGCCCACCACTGTTGTGTCATCTGCGTACTTCATGATGTGGTTTGTACTAAACCTGGCACAACAGTCGTGGGTCATCAGGGTGAACAGCAGTGGACTCAGGACACAGCCCTGAGGGGAGCCGGTGCTCAGAGAGATGGTGTTAGAGGTGTTATTCCCAACCCTCACTGACTGGGGTCTGTCTTGTTCCGCTCCAGGGCGCTCAAGTTGCCGAACCAAGCCACGATGCAACCGGTCAGCAAGCTCTCTACTGTGCACCTGTAGAAGTTAGAGAGAGTCCTCCTTGACAGACCGACTCTCCGTAATCTTCTCAGGAAGTAGAGGCGCTGATGAGCTTTCTTGATAATTGCATCTGTGTTCTCGGACCAGGAAAGATCTTCACAGATGTGCACGCCCAGGAATTTGAAGCTCTTGACCCTTTCAACGTTGATATAAACAGGACTGTGGGACTGTGGGTCCCCATCCTACCCCTTCCAAAGTCCACAATCAGTTCCTTGGTTTTGCTGGTGTTGAGGGCCAGGTTGTTGTGCTGGCACCATATGGACAGTCGCTCGATCTCTCTTCTATACTCTGACTCGTCCCCGCCAGTGATACGTCCCACAACAGTGGTGTCGTCAGCGAACTTGATGATGGAGTTCGCACTATGTCCGGCTGCGCAGTCATGAGTATAGAGTGAGTACAGCAGGGGGCTGAGCACGCAGCCCTGAGGTGCTCCCGTGCTGATTGTTATCGAGTCTGACACATTTCCACCAATACGGACAGTATTGACTGTAGTCTGTGGATGAGGAAGTCGAGGATCCAATTGCAGAGGGATGCGCAGAGACCCAGTTCTGCGAGTTTGGTGACCAGCTTGGAGGGGATGATTGTGTTAAATGCCGAGCTGTAGTCAATGAATGTACACAGGGAACACAGACTCTTCCGGCTCAGTGGCTCGATCTCACTTCTATACGTCCCACAACAGTGGTGTCGTCGGCAAACTTGATGATGGAGTCCGCACTCTGTCCGGCTGCGCAGTCATGAGTATAGAGTGAGTACAGCAGGGGGCTGTGCACGCCGCCTTGAGGTGCTCCCGGACTGATTGTTACTGAGGATGAAGGGGTTCCTCCAATTCCAACAGACTGTGGTCTGTGGATGAGGAAGTCGAGGATCCAATTGCAGAGGGATGCGCAGAGACCCAGTCCTTAATACAACTATGTAAATGGACGTCAAAACGGCCCAACAGAGCATGTACTTCCTGCGGCAGCTGAGGAAGCACTATCCGCCACAGGCAACGATGGTCCAATTCTACACGGCCATCGTAGAGTCTGTCCTCACCTTCTCCATCACGGTCTGGTTTGGCTCAGCCACCAAGCACGACACCCGGAGGCTGCGGCGCATCGTCCGATCGGCTGAGAAGGTTATTGGCTGCAACCTTCCCCCCATTGATCAACCGTCCACTGCGAGGGCCAGGAAGGGAGCGGGCACGATCATCTCTGACCCCTCTCACCCCGGCCACAAACTCTTTGAGTCATTCGTAACTGTCACTGGACCGAGTGAGAAACACATTTTTCACACAGAGAGTGGTGAGTCTGTGGAATTCTCTGCCACAGAGGGTAGTTGAGGCCAGTTCATTGGCTATATTTAAGAGGGAGTTAGATGTGGCCCTTGTGGCTAAAGGGATCAGGGGGTATGGAGAGGAGGCAGGTACGGGATACTGAGTTGGATGATCAGCCATGATCATATTGAATGGCGGTGCAGGCTACTCCTGCACCTAATTTCTATGTTTCTATGTTTCAGCAACTAAGTTACAGAGAAAGTCCATATCTATCTATCTATCTATCTATCTTAGATTTTATGTCCCTCTCTCCGTCTGTCTCTCTCTCTCTATCTCTGTGTCGCTCTCCCTCTCTCTCTCTCTCTGTCTCCCTCTGTCTATCTATCTATCTATCTATCTATCTATCTATCTATCTATCTATCTATCTATCTATCTATCTATCTATCTATCTATCTATCTATCTAAGATTTCATGTCCCTCTCTCTCCGCCTCTCTCTGTCTC
>CAUPSL010000770.1:7500-34454 GCA_963514005.1 Raja brachyura | reverse complement strand
CCTCCTTGTGAGCGTCGATGGAGCCGGTGGTGAAGCTCCGGTTGTAGTGCAGCAGCATCTTCTCCACGTTGGGGGTGGAGGCGTGATCCTGGGGGCACAAGAGGCAGGGAGGTTAGGTGGGGGGGGACGGGGGGGAGAGCGAGTTGGTCACAGTGGGTCGGGCCGGGCCGGGCAGCGAGGACACAGCTGGGCTGGTGTTCCCAGTGAGCGCTGCTGGCAGGCAGCTCCAGCGATGCAGCGATGCAGCTTCAACTGGAACTGCCCAGGGCCGCTGTGCATGCATGCACAAGTGCGGTGCAGAGGGGTGGGGGGGAGGCCCACCAGAGTGCATGCGCAAGAGTCCGTGCATGGGTGTGAGCGAACAAGGGGGGAGCATGCGCAAGTGTGTTTACATGTGTGAGAGGGAGCGCAAGTGTGCATATGGGTGCACGAGTGTGTTTGCATGCTCAAGGAGGTGTGCAAGTGTGCCTGCACGCTGCTAGGGGGTGTGTGAGCGCGTGTATGGGCGTGCGTGTGTACAAGGAGGCGTGCCACGTGCATATGTGAGCATGTGCAAGGGTGTGTGCCGCGTGTATACGTGCGTGTGCATGTGCAGGGGGGGCACAAACGTGCATGCATGGACGCGCGTGTACAAGGGGGCGTGCCGTGCGTACACACACGAGGGGCAGGCGTGTGAACGTGAGCACGAGGGGGCGTGCGTGTGGGTGCAGCACTTGCACAAGGCACGCATGAGCAACGGGGCACAGGCATGCGCAGTTTCCCCATCAGCCACTTCCACTTCCCGCCCACATCCCAACACGCTACTCGCCGTAAATGTCCCGGTGTGTCGGCCCGTGGAAGAATCACAAACCCCGATAGGAATGTCGATAAGAACAGCCGACATTAACTCCATCCCCATCCGACACACACTGGGGACGTTTCACAATTTACACCAAGCCAACTAACCTACTGAGCTGCACCCACTCTTTGGAGTGTGGGAGGAAGCCGAAAAACTCGGGAGAAAAGCCCACGCAAGTCACGGGGAGAACGTGCAAACTCCGTACAGACAGCGCCCGGTAGTCGGGGTGGAACCCGGGTCTGTGGCGCTGTGAGGCAGCAACGCCACCGTGCTGCTGATGTTTCAGGGATCCCTCCCCCGCTCCCCCTCTCCCCCACGCTCCCTCGCTCGCTCACTCACCTTGGCCTTCTCCAGATTCTCAACCACCTTCTTCATCAGCGGCGAGTAATCTCCCCGGGTCACCTTGAACGTCACGCCCTCAAACTCGTAAACGCCGCACTGGTTTCCCAATTCTCCTTTAAAGGGGGAATCTGTGTGTGGGGGGGGGGGGGGGGGGGGGGGGGGAGAGAGAGACAAGGGGGGGGGGGGCGGGCAGGTTAAAGCAAACACGACAGAGGTGGGAGGGAACGTCACCCCGATAGGAAACGTGCTTTACAACAGATATACCTCTCACTGCACCCCAGTGTTGCACACACACAGACCCGTCCCCACTGCTGCTGTTCCCCAGTGTTATCAGAACCGGACTTTATTGGACAGGGAAATACCAACAACAGAATCACTTCGACAAATATGGGAAAATGAAACAGGTTTATCTATATTAAAAGACTTCTGGGAAGAAAGTCTACAGCGTATACACCGTTGTCCGTTAAATGCCAGACATACCTTGATACAATTCAAAGTATTACATAGATTACATTATTCAAAAACAAAATGAAATAGAATTTTTCCTAACATCTCTCCTATGTGTGATAAATGTGAACACATAGAAGCTAATGTAACGCATAGTTTTGTAACATGCACAAAATTTAATGGTTACTGGACTGAAATTTTTAAAATCATCTCTATAGTTCTTAAGATTATATTGAATCATATAACCATATAACAATTACAGCACGGAAACAGGCCTTCTCGGCCCTTCCAGTCCGTGCCGACCATTCATTTTCCCCTAGTCCCATCTACCTGCACTCCAGACCATACCCCTCCATTCCCTTCCCGTCCATATACCTATCCACTTTACTTTTAAATGTTAAAATCGATCCTGCCTCCACCACTTCTGCAGGAAGATCATCCCACACAGCCACCACTCTCTGAGTAAAGAAGTTCCCCCTCATGTGTTAAAGAAGGAACTGCAGATGCTGGCGAATCGAGGGTTACACAAAAGGCTGGAGAAACTCAGCGGGTGCAGCAGCATCTAAGGAGCGAAGGAGATAGGCGACGTTTCGGGTCGAGACCCTTCTTCAGACCCCCTCGTGTTACCCCTAAACTTCTGTCCCTTAATTCTCATGTCATGCCCTCTTGTTTGAATCTTCCCTACCCTCAATGGGAAAAGATTATCCACGTCAACTCTGTCTATCCCTTTCATCATTTTAAAGACCTCAATCAAGTCCCCCCTTAACCTTCTGCGCTCCAAAGAATAAAGACTAACTTGTGAAAAATAACAGATCACTTCAAAAACACATTTGAACATGAACATCCACCACATTGACTCCTCCATATTCCTCACTGTGATGGAAGGCAAAATAAAGTTCAAGTCCTTTACTTAGTTCTTCCTCGTTCATCGGCCTCGAGCCTCGGGACGATCTTAACTCCCGTAGCCGGTGGCGTTGGGGCCCTCCGCGTCGAGGCGATCATCTCCAGCATCGGGGGGGGGGGATGTCAGCTCCACCGCGCCGGGCGATCGAACCTCGCGTCGGGGCTGGTCGAACCTTCCGCGACGTTGGAGCTCCCGACTCTGCCTCACCCGAGACTGCGGTGGTCGCGATCCCAGGCGAGGGATCCGCTCCGATGTTAAGTCCGCGCCCCGCGGTGGGGCTCGTGACAGTCCGAGGAGGCCTCCAGCTCCATCGACGGCAGGCCGCAGAGCGCCCGGAGAATGCGATCCGAAAATTGATCACATCTCCGGCAAGGTAGGAACTTGCTATATTTAAGAGGGAGTTAGATGTGGCCCTTGTGGCTAAGGGGATCAGGGGGTATGGAGAGAAGGCAGGTACGGGATACTGAGTTGGATGATCAGCCATGATCCTATTGAATCTGAGTGGTGAGGCCAGTTCATTGGCTATATTTAAGAGGGAGTTAGATGTGGCCCTTGTGGCTAAAGGGATCAGGGGGTATGGAGAGAAGGCAGGTACGGGATACTGAGTTGGATGATCAGCCATGATCATATTGAATGGCGGTGCAGGCTCGAAGGGCCGAATGGCCCACTCCTGCACCTAGTTTCTATGTTTCTATGACACACCTGTATAACACTGGGAGACAGTACCGCTGGGGACGGGTCTGTCGCTGGACAACACCGAGATGTAGTGCGAGGCGTATCGGCTATCAAGCACAATTTTTTATTACAATGCACTCCTTGTTTGGTTATTCAGCACACAGAGGGAAAGGCAGTACAAGGTGTAAAAACCTACCGTCCTTAATAACAGAGGCAAGCCTGACCTCGTAAACTGTTTTCCCATCGTCACCGACAGTCTTAAACAAGCGGGTGTTGTAAGCACTTATGCCCTGAAGAGAGAGGAAAGAAAAGCAACTATTTACCGGTGATTTAGCATTATATTAAAATAGCGGAGTCAGGGGATATGGGGAGAAGGCAGGAACGGGGTACTGATTGGGGAATCACCGGCTCTTAAAGATAGCGGAGTCAGGGGATATGGGGTGAAGGCAGGAACGGGGTACTGATTGGGGATGATCAGCCGTGATCACAGTGAATGGCGGTGCTGGCTCGAAGGGCCGAATGGCCTCTACTCCTGCCCCTATTGTCCAATGTATTGTTTTTCTGCTGATTAGTTAGCATTGATCTTATAGAGGTGTAGAAAATCACGAGAGGAATAGATCGGGTAGAGTCCCTTGCCCAGAGTAGGTGAATCGAGGACCAGATTTAATAGGAATCTGAGGGGTAACATTGTCCACACAAAGGGTGGTGGGTGCATGGAACGAGTGCAATGGGTGGCATTTTGGGTCGAGACCCTTCTTCACTCTTCAGACTCTGAAGAACGGTCTGGACCCGAATCATCACCCATTCCTTCTCTCCAGAGATGCGGCCTCTCACGCTGAGTCGCTCCACCATTTTGTGTTTGCACTGTGCCACGTTCTAAAATGGCCCCATTTCCACGCATCGCTTTCCCACGAATCTTTCCTCCCAATATTCCCCGTGCCAGGTCGGTTCACAAAGAGAATGAGATGCAGCAAAATACAAATACACAGCGGGTCGGGCCGCAGCCTTGATGGAGGGACATGACCAGGCCGTGTTTCGGGTCGAGATTCTGCTTCCGACTTGCCCCTACCTTAAAATCCAGGAACTTCTGTGCCAACTCAGCATCCTTCAGATCGCAGTTCCCCGAGAAGTAGGCCGTGATTCCCTGAGGGAGAGAGGATAGTTGAACGTTGAGAGTCATACAGTGTGGAAACAGGCCCTTCGGCCCGACCAACATGCCCCATCTGCACCAGTCCCACCTGCCTGCGCCTGGCCCATATCCATCTAAACCAGCCCTACCCATGTACCTGTCTGAATGTTTCTTAAACGTTGCCATTGCCCCTGCCTCAACCACCTCCTCCGGCAGCTCGTTCCATCCACCCACCACCCTCAGGTTCCTAATAAATTCTTCCTCTCTCACCTTAAACCCATTTGGTTCTCGAGTTCTCACCTTAAACCCATTTGGTTCTCGAGCTTGGTTCCCAGCTCTTGCCCACTACTCTGGGCAAGAGCTGGGGAATCTGGTTCTCGATTCCCCTTCTCTGGGCAAGAGACTGAAGGAACCTATACATCACGTATTTATTTTCTCCAGAGATGCTGACTGGCCCGCTGAGTTACTCCAGTTTTCCGTGTCCATCTTTTGTGCGTTCACCCGATCTATTCCTCTCATGATTTTATAGACCTCTATAAGATCACCCCCTCATCCTCAATAGCCAATAGGCAAGAGCTGAGAGATATGGCATGGAACCAGGCCCTTCGGCCCACTGAGTCCACGCCGACCATCGATCACCCATTCGCACTAGTTTCATGTCCCGCGGTCAGGATCGAACCCGGGTCTCTGGCGCTGAGGCAGCAACTCGACCGCTGCGCCACCGTGCGGTCGGTGTTGCGGTTGGATGGGGGGGAATTTTACTTACAAAATTCTTAAGGGGTTGGACAGGCTAGATGCAGGAAGATTGTTCCCGATGTTGGGGAGGTCCAGGACAAGGGGTCACACAGTTTAAGGATAAGGGGGAAATCCTTTAGGACCGAGATGAGAAGGACTTTTTTCACACAGAGAGTGGCGGGTCTCTGGAACTCTCTGCCACAGAGGGTAGTTGAGGCCAGTTCATTGGCTATATTTAAGAGGGAGTTAGATGTGGCCCTTGTGGCTAAGGGGATCAGAGGGTATGGAGAGAAGGCAGGTACGGGATACTGAGTTGGATGATCAGCCATGATCATATTGAATGGCGGTGCAGGCTCGAAGGGCCGAATGGCTGACTCCTAGAATCATGTGATCCCCGCTAAACTCCAGCGAGTACAGGCCCAGTGCCGTTAAACGCTCATCGTACGTTAACATAGAAACATAGAAAATATGCTATATTAGTGATATTAGTATATCATTGGCTATATTTAAGAGGGAGTCAGATGTGGCCCTTGTGGCTAAGGGGATCAGAGGATATGGAGAGAAGGCAGGTACGGATACCGAGTTGGATGATCAGCCATGATCATATTGAATGGCGGTGCAGGCTCGAAGGGCTGAATGGCCTACTCCTGCACCTAATTTCTATGTTTCTATGAAGGGGACAGGGAACCAACCGTGAGAATAGATTGGGCAAAGGCACAGAAGATGGACACAGAAAACTGGAGTAACTCAGCGGGCCAGATAGCATCTCTGGAGAAAATAAATAGGTGGTGTATAGGTTTCATCAGACTGAGAGTCTGGGGACAGAGAAACGAGAGGTTATAGACCGTGATGTAGAGAGATATAGAACAAATGAGTAAAAAAGTAACACAGATAAAGGAAACAGGCCATTGTTAGCTGTTTGCTGGGGGAGAACGGGTAAAGGGCCCTGTCCCACAGTGCGAGGTAATTCGAGAGCTCTCCCGAGTTTAAAAAAAAATCAAACCCATGGTAAGAACGTAGAATGTACGTAGCGAGTACGTCGGAGCTCGGGGGCGTCTCTTAGCGGCTCGTAACGCTAACGGCAGCTACTCGGGGGAAACGCAGTCAGCTCGTGAAAATTTTTCAACATGTCAAAAAATGTCCACGAGAGCCCCGAGTACCTACGAGCGGCTTTTCCCCCCGTAATTCCCCTGGTTCGAATCGGGGGAAACTCGGGAGAACTCTATAATTATCTCGTACAGCGGGACAAGCCCATTACAGACAACAAGACTCAACAAGACGACTCTCTTGCGAGCGAAACATGAACCAAAGGAATAGTTAGATCTGGCGCCGGGTGTCGAGCAGCCAGGTTGTTGTCTCTGTTGGCGCCAATGCCTGCCAGGCCCTGACGGAGCTCCATTTGGTGGGTGGTAGAGCGGGCACCCAGAGATGGCATGGTTGGCTGTCTGTTGTTCTGCTCTGCATTCACAGGCGGAGCTCCCCATCTCCACACGCTGGCATTGAAATGCCCAACTCCAGTACGGAGTCTGTTGAGCTTCACCCATGCTCGTCTGGGGCGGTCTTTGAAGCTGGCACGACTTGGGTGGGGGGAGAGTCTCTTGCCCAGAGTAGGGGAATCGAGAACCAAAGAGGGGAGGGGGAAGATTTAATTGGGGAACAGGGTAGTCAAGTCAAGTCACTTTTATTTCTATAGCACATTTAAAAAACAACCCTCGTTGGCCAAAGTGCTTTACATTGGTGGAGGTACTAACGTTATACAACAGTGGTTCATAGATTAACCATATAACAATTACAGCACGGAAACAGGCCCTCTCGGCCCTTCCAGTCCGTGCCGACCATTTATTTTCCCCTAGTCCCATCTACCTGCACTCAGACCATACCCCTCCATTCCCTTCTCGTCCATATACCTATCCACTTTACTTTTAAATGTTAAAAATCGATCCTGCCTCCACCACTTCTGCTGGAAGATCATTCCACACAGCCACCACTCTCTGAGTAAAGACGTTCCCCCTCATGTTACCCCTAAACTTCTGCCCCTTAATTCTCATGTCTTGCCCTCTTGTTTGAATCTTCCCCACCCTCAATGGGAAAAGCTTATCCACGTCAACTCTGTCTATCCCTTTCATCATTTTAAAGACCTCAATCAAGTTCCCCCCTTAACCTTCTGCGCTCCAAAGAATAAAGACCTAAGATTAAGTACAGACATAAATACATACATATCACCCTCCCTCAGAGGACGTCAAGAAAGGCTTGAGAGTCAAGGTGAGTTTTTAGTCTCGACTTAAAGGAGTTGATGGAGGGGGCGGTTCTGTTGCCGTTCCACAGTCTAGGAGCTGCAACCGCAAAGGCGCGGTCGGTCGGTCGGTCGCCCCCGAGCGTATGCCCAGACCGCGGGATGTTCGGCAACCCCGAGTCGGCCGATCTGAGGGACCTGGAGGCGGTGCGGTGGGCAAGCAGACATTTGATGTAGGTGGGGGCGAGCCCGTTAAGGGCTTTGTAGACACAAAGGGGGATCTTGAAATGTATTCGGAGGCGGCGGAGAGAGACCAGGATCGGGGTGACGTGGTCCCTTTGTCGGGTGCCCGTCAGGTGTCTCGCTGCGGCCTAGTTTTGGACCAGTCGCAGGCGGGACAGGGAAGATTGGCTGATGCCGGTGTGAAGAGAAGTGGAAGGAAAAAGGGGCGGAGAGGGGGTTAAAAAAGGTGGTGTACATACCTTGTCTCCCAGGCCCAGCTGCTTTTGTCGATCCTCCAGAGAGAACATCAGGTCTCCACAGACCTGCCAGAGCCGCTCCATCTCATCTGGGTTTTTCTCGAAGGCTTTGCTCTGCCACACCAGCTCCTTCAGCTTCTCCTGTGTGACAGTGGGAGGGAGGTCAGGAGCAGAAGACTGGAGTAAGGTCCAGAACCGCAAAGACACAGCCCCACAACGCCAGAGACCCGCGCACGACCCTGACCAGGTGTGCCATCCTCAAAGCCCTGTCCCACATTACGAGTTCATTCCAAGAGCTCTCCCCGAGTTTGCCCTGATTCGAACTCGGAGATTTACGGTAATGGCCGCTCGTCGGTACTCGGGGCTCTCGTGGACATTTTTCAACATGTTGAAAAATCTTCACGAGTCTTCCCGTGCTTACCTGCCGTTAGCGAGTCTTCCCGAGTACCTGCGTTGGCGTTACGAGCCGCTAAGAGACGTCCCCGAGCTCCGACGTACCCGGTACGTTCATTCTCCATGCTTACCACGAGAATTTTAAACTCGGGAGAGCTCCTGGAATGAACTCATACCGTGGGACAGGGCTATTAAAGAGCGCCCTTTCAGTAAGGAGGTGAGGGGAAACTTCTTCAGGCAGAGGGTGATGAATCTGTGGAATTAATTGCCACAGAGGTGTGTGGAGGCCAAGTCAGTGGACATGTTGAAGGCAGGGACAGACAAATTCTTGATTAGAATGGGCGTGAAGGGTTATAAGGAGAAGGGAGGAAAATGGGATTAGGGGCTACAGATCAGCCATGAGTGGACACGATGGGCCGAATGGCCTAATTCTTCTCCCGTAACTTGTGAACAATGAGGAGTTTTGCTTTTAAAACACCGATGGTTTTACCTGCGGCAGATTAGGCACAAACTTGGTGTCTCCAAACGACTTGTAGTTGCCCATGTTGGAATAAACCCCGGCAGCATAAACAAGGAACGCCTGCAAGAGACCAGAAACACCACCCGGTAATTATGAGAAGCACGAATAGGGTACACAGTCACAACCTTTTTTTCCCAAGCTCGGAAAATTCAAGTACGAGAGCATAGTTCAGTTTAGCTTAGAAATACAGCGCAGAAACGCGCTCTTCGGCCCATCGAGTCCATGCCCACCAGCGATCCCCACACACTTACACCATCCTCCACACGCCAAGGACAATTTACCAAATTTTACCAAAGCCAATTAAGCTACAAACCTGCACATTTTTGGAATGTGGGAGGAAATCAGAGCACCCGGAGAAAACCCACGCAGGTCACGGGGAGAACAGACAAACACCCGGGGTCAGGATCGAGCCTGGGTCTCTGGGGCTGTTTGACAGCAGCTCAACCCGCTGCACCATCATGTCGTCTGTGCGTCTGCTTATATAGTTCTATGTTAAATTGCACAGCGAAGAGTGTTGGAATCGCGGAAATCAGCACCAGTTAAGTAAGCATGCAGGTACAGCAGGCAGTGGAGAAAGCGAATGGCACGTTGGCCTTCATAACAAGAGGTGTTGAGTATAGGAGCAAAGAGGTCTTTCTGCAGTTGTACAGGGCCCTAGTGAGACCACACCTGGAGTATTGTGTGCAGTTTTGGTCCCCTAATTTGAGGATGGACATTCTTGCTATTGAGGGAGCCCAGCGTAGGTTCACCAAGTTAATTCCCGGGATGACTGGTTGTCATATGCTGAGAGAATGGAGCAGCTGGGCTTGTATACTCTGGAGTTTAGAAGGATGAGAGGGGATCTTATTGAATCTTGTTTCCTGCCTCTAGTGTATCCAAACCCTTAATAATCTTATATAAGTGTTTGGACACGCTAGAGGCAGGAAACATGTTCCCGATGTTGGGGGCGTCCAGAACCAGGGGCCACAGTTTAAGAATAAGGGGCAAGCCATTTAGAACGGAGACGAGGAAACACTTTTTCACACAGAGAGTTGTGAACCTGTGGAATTCTCTGCCTGAGGTGCAAAAGGCGGGGGGAGGCCAATTCTCTGGACGCTTTCAAGAGAGAGCTAGATAGGGCTCTTAACGATAGCGGAGTCAAGGAATTATGGGGAGAAGGCAGGAACGGGGCACTGATTGGGGATGATCAGCCGTGATCACAGTGAATGGCGGTGCTGGCTCGAAGGGCCGAATGGCCTACTCCCGCACCTATTGTCTATTGTCAGTTGCAGAACCCTTGGTACTAAGCAATTGGAGCATACACTTATTATTAATAACAGCAGAGGGAATTCTATGGAGCACAGTCTGATAAATGTCACTTTCTTCACTGCCAAATCTGGCGATCTTATAGAAACTTACAAAATTCTTAAGGGGTTGGACAGGCTAGATGCAGGAAGATTGTTCCCGATGTTGGGGAGGTCCAGGACAAGGGGTCACAGCTTAAGGATAAGGGGGAAATCCTTTAGGACCGAGATGAGAAGGACTTTTTTCACACAGAGAGTGGTGGGTCTCTGGAACTCTCTGCCACAGAGGGTAGTTGAGGCCAGTTCATTGGCTATATTTAAGAGGGAGTTCGATGTGGCCCTTGTGGCTAAGGGGATCAGGGGGTATGGAGAGAAGGCAGGTACGGGATACTGAGTTGGATGATCAGCCATGATCATATTGAATGGCGGTGCAGGCTCGAAGGGCCGAATGGTCTACTCCTGCACCTAATTTCTATGTTTCTGTTTTTCTAAACATCCATCAGACCAAGGCCCGGTCTTCCCTGTGAGGCTGATTACTGGCCTGGTCACAGGGTGAACTGTCTGTCGTTCAGATGGAGTCCCATTTAGCGGGCAGCAGTGGAGTTGCTGCCTCACAGCACCAGAGACCCGGATATTCTATCCCGACTACGGGTGCTGCCTGTACGGAGTTTGTACGTTCTCCCCGTGGGGTTTCCTCCCACACTCCAAAGGCTCGCAGGTCTGTGGGTTAATTCGATAAATGTAAATTGTCCCCAAGTGTGTGTAGGGTAGTCATAATGTGGGGGGGGGGGGGGGGGATCGCTGTTGGCGCGGAGTGTTATGACAGCTCTGATAGCCCCATTACAGGAAGGATGTAGCAGCTTTGGAGAGGGTGCAGAAGAGGTGCTATGGTAATGCGTTTTTTTTTTCCGCCCCCCTCCCCCCCCCCCCCCCCCCATTTTGGGCACCTGCATAGCACGCAAACCTACCCAAAACACAAACACACACACACACCATGCAGGGGCTGGTGAATGCATCGGGAGGGAGACGGGAGAATGAATGAGCTCAAGGGATACCGGGCTGCTTTGTTTTCCTTGGGAGAGCGTGGGGGTGAGAAACAAAAGTGGAAGCAAGCACCAGAAAGCAGGGTGGGGAGAAAAACAACAGGGTAAGGCACGCAACTGGCATGAAACCAGAACGGTGCACGGTTCACCCTGTTCACCTGCTCCTCACGCCAACCTTTGTGAGCTTCGAGGCCTTATTGTTTGCAGTGACAGGACAAACCCTGTGTGTTTTGATTGTGGCTCGAGTGTAATCATGTATTGTCTTTCTGCTGACTGGATAGCACGCAACAAACGCTTCCAGAACCGCCAAGAGCGCCAGGGAGCCAGGTTCCATCCCGACTACAGGTGCTGTCTGTATGGAGTTTGCATGTTCTCCCTGTGACCTGCGTGGGTTTTCTCCGGCAGCCCCAGTTTTCTAAAGACGTCCGAGTCTGTAGGTAAATAGGCTTGTATATAAATGTAAAATTGTCCCTAGTGAGTGTAGGACAGAGCTCGTGTGCGGGGATCACTGGTCGGCACGGACTCGATGGGCCGAAGGGCCTGCTTCCGCGCCGTACCTCTACACTAAACAAGCAGGTTTGTAGGTTAATTGGCTTCGGGAAAATCACAGATTGTCGTGTGTGCGTGTGTTAGTGAGTGTTAGAGTGTGAGTGTGAGTGTACGGGGTGATCGCTGGTGGGCGCGGACTCGGTGGGCCGAATGGCCTGTTTCTGCACTGTATCTCTAAACTAGAAATTAAAAAGACAAGAGAATAAAAAGGGATTGTAAACGTCAGCGGGTAAATGGGATACTAAGGGACGCATAGGTTTATTGGCCAAGTATTCACATACAAGGAATTTGCCTTGGTGCTCCGCCCACAAGTGACGATGACATACAGTGACAGTTAGGAATGACACATAAAACATTAAACATTAATAATAAAACATTATTGATTAAACATGTGAAGTAAATAAAATACCAGAGCAAAGGGAGGCTCCAGATTTGTGGTTATTGAGTGGGCTCATTAATCCTCTGGGTCACAACCCCGGCATCCATTTTAAAGATGGCCCCCGAGCTACTTCCCCTGGCAGACATTTGCACCTCAGTGCAGCCGGTGAGGGAGTGGAATGTCCGGATTGACTCCAAACCCGATGCTGGCAGGAGGCGACGTGCTCGACACAAGCCGCACCCTCCCACAGCTCCAGGGCACAAAGGTTCAGCCCCTGGGGAGGGGCAGCGCCGGTGGGGATGAAGGAGCTGGGAGACTGCCAGACAAACCTTGGCTCCAGACACGAACCAAAACCAAAACTAACCGAGGAGCAGTTTCACTTTGGAGAACGAGGCAGGGCGGAGCGGAACTGAACTCAGCAGGGTTTGCAAAGGCCAGCAATGTGAAACATAAAGATTATATTTAAGATGCAAAGATCGGTAAACATTTCAGAGAGCTCTAGTTTCACGGTGTGAGCCAGGTTTGTACATTCTCTCTCTCTCTCTCTCAGGTGACTGGGCCCTTCCAGCATCTCCCACACCTATAAGACCATAAGTATAAAATGCAGTCTGAAGAAGGGTCTCGAACCGAAAAGTCACCCATTCCTTCTCTCCAGAGATGCTGCCTGTCCCGTTGAGTTTCCCCAGCAGTTTGTGACTGCCTTCGATTTAAACCAGCGTTTGCAGTTCTTTCCTACACTGTCTAATACATCTGTAACGTCATAAGTTCTAGGGGCAGAAATAGGCCATTCAGCCCATCAAGTCCACTCTGCCATTCAATCATGGCGGATCTATCTTTCCCATTCTCCAGCCTTCTCCGAGGTATGTTCCAAAACCTACCTTGAGCAGCGCTGCAGTTCTGCCGCTCCCCGTGTGCGTGACTTTGGCGCCTTTCAGAGGGGGGCGGGCTTAAAGTGCCGTTTTTCTTCAGACTGGGAAAATCGATCCATGTCGGGCGATTTCGTTGCGGAAGAAAAATCGCTCCGACATTTCATGAATGAAGGTATTTTTAAATTACGCTAGATTATTTATTAACTAGAGTAATTTAAAAATCACCTTCAAAAGCCGTGAGCGCCGACAACGGGAAGGATTTTGCGTAGGGGAGAAAAAAAGGTACACAGTTTATTTTTATATTAGAAATTGGTTTTTAGGGAGGCTTTAATAACATTTTCATGTTGCGAAATGGGGTCCAAAAAAATGTATGAACCAACAGTATTTTTCCTCCCGACTTCACCGCAAACCGCAACGTTCCAATCCACCGCATTCCACTAAAACCCACTCGCTAGTTGATTTAAATGACCATTAATTTACAGGCATTAAACACTAAATTCCTTCCATTTGGACCAGAAATTCATGAAAATGAGATTTAAAAATGATGTTATATTGTGGATTATTGTGTGAATGTTATTTGGACACTTAGGCAATTTAAAAAAAGTTTATCTTTTCTTAAGAAACGGATAGATGTTTAGATCTACTCATTGAATTTTGTAATTAGCTACAATTAGATAACCAACTAATTATATGCTTTAATTTCAGGTCATTCAAGTAAGATTGTTTCATATTTGTTTCAGAATGCTTCAATCTATAATAACTGAAAATTGCATTGAGTTCTCTTAATTTTTAAGAAAGATATGGGCTTTTAACTGATCCAGATCACAGCTTTTGAGTTAAGTCAATTGAAAGGCAATGGGGAACAAGATGCTAATTTCCGAGTATGAAAATGGCCATAACTTTCTTAATACTGAAGATAAGAAAGTGAATTCGGTGTCAAATTAAACTTCTTTTTATGCTTTATCTGATAAGGGGATAAATTGCAGACTTGATTTTTAAAATCTAAAAATTTTGTAACATTGCTACTTCCCCCCACAACCTTTGACGCCCTTCCCAATTAGCAACCGGGCAGCACAGTGGCGCAGCCTCACAGTGCCCGAGACCCGGGTTCGATTCCGACTATGGGTGCTGTCTATAGAGAGTTTGCACGTTCTCCCTGTGGCCTGCGTGGGTTTTCTCTGGTATCTCTAGTTTTCTCCCACACTTCAAAAGACATACAGATTCGTAGGTTAAGTGGCTTGGTAGCATCTATGGAGCACATGGATAGGAGACGTTTCAAATCTTCAGACTGAATGTGTGTTTGGGGGGGGGGGGGGGGGGAGAGAGAAAGCTGGAAGAGAGGAGAGGCACGACAAAGTCTGGCAAGTGAAACAAGGAACTGCAGATGCTAGCTTTTTTTAAAAAAAAAAGACAAAGTGCTGGAGTATCTCAGCAGGCTGGACAGCATCTCCGGAGGACATGGATAGACGTTTCAGGTCGGGTCCCTTTCCCAAGGAAACCGCCTCCTGTCCACGTTCCCAGAGAGGCTGCCTGACCCGCTGAGTTGCTCCACCTCCAGTTTCTGCGGTTCCCTGCGTCTGCTGTAAAGTTGTTGATCTCGCAGCTGCGGCCGGGTCCCTCGGGTGTGAAACCAGTGGGGACATCCCTGGTCTCGGTCGTGGATGTGTTCAAGGTTTACACACACACACGCACCTTCACGTCAATGAATGGTCAGGTGTCTGCGGCAATCACGTTTTCTTCCCACCCCCCCCTCCCCCGTTTTGGGCACGAGCATTGGACGCAAACCAGGCCGACAAAACACACACACACACACACGCTGGTGAATGCATCGGGAGGGAGACGGGAGAATGAATGAGCTCAAGGGATATCGGGCTGCTTTGTTTTCCTTGGAAGAGTGTGGGGGTGAGAAACAAAAGTGGAAGCAAGCACCAGAAAGCAGGGTGGGGAGAAAAACAGCAGGGTAAGGCACGCAACTGGCATGAAACCAGAACGGTGCACGGTTCACCTGCTGCTCACGTCAACCTTTGATGCCTTATTGTTAGCAGTGACAGGACAACCCTGTGTGTTTTGATTGTGGCTCGACTGCAATCATGTATTGTCTTTCTGCTGACTGGATAGCACGCAGCACGCAACAAACGCTTTCACCAAGAGGCAAGGTCGCACAGCGCCAGCGAGCCAGGTTCCATCCCAACCACAGGTGCTGTCTGTATGGAGTTTGCACGTTCTCCCCGTGACCTGCGTGGGTTTTCTCTGGCAGCCCCAGTTTTCTAACACACTCTAAAGACGTCCGGGTCTGTAGGTAAATAGGCTTGTATATAAATGTAAAATTGTCCCTGGTGAGTGTAGGACAGAGCTCGTGTGCGGGGATCACTGGGCGGCACGGACTCGATGGGCCGAAGGGCCTGCTTCCGCTCCGTACCTCTACACTAAACAAGCAGGTTTGTAGGTTAATTGGCTTCGGGAAAATCACAGATTGTCGTGTGTGCGTGTGTTAGTGAGTGTTAGAGAGTGAGTGTGAGTGTACGGGGTGATCGCTGGTCGGCGCGGACTCGGTGGGCCGAATGGCCTTGTTTCTGCACTGTATCTCTAAACTAGAAATTAAAAAGACAAGCGAATAAAAAGGGATTATAAACGTCAGCGGGTAAATGGGATACTAAGGGACGCATAGGTTTATTGGCCAAGTATTCACATACAAGGAATTTGCCTTGGTGCTCCGCCCACAAGTGACGATGACATACAGTGACAGTTAGGAATGACACATAAAACATTAAACATTAATAATAAAACATTATTGATTAAACATGTGAAGTAAATAAAATACCAGAGCAAAGGGAGGCTCCAGATTTGTGGTTATTGAGTGGGCTCATTAATCCTCTGGGTCTCAACCCTGGCATCCATTTTAAAGATGGCCCCCGAGTACTTCCCCTGGCAGACATTTGCACCTCAGTGCAGCCGGTGAGGGAGTGGAATATCCGGATTGACTCCAAACCCGATGCTGGCAGTAGGCGACGTGCTCCACACAAGCCGCACCCTCCCACAGCACCAGGGCACGAAGGTTCAGCCCCTGGGGAGGGGCAGCGCCGGTGGGGGTGAAGGAGCTGGGAGACTGCCAGACAAATCTTGGCTCCAGACACAAAGCAAAACCAAAACTAACCAAGGAGCAGTTTCACTTTGGAGAACGAGGCAGGGCGGAGCGGAACTGAACTCAGCAGGGTCGTTGCAAAGGCCAGCAATGTGAAACATAAAGATTATATTTAAGATGGAAAGATCGGTAAACATTTCAGAGAGCTCTAGTTTCACGGTGTGAGCCAGGTTTGTACATTCTCTCTCTCTCTCTCTGGTGACTGGGCCCTTCCAGCATCTCCCACACCTATAAGACCATAAGTATAAGATGCAGTCTGAAGAAGGGTCTCAAACAGAAACGTCACCCATCCCTTCTCTCCAGAGATGCTGCCTGCCCCGTTGAGTTTCCCCAGCATTTTGTGACTGCCTTCGATTTAAAGCAGCATTTGTAGTTCCTTCCTACAATATCTAATACATCTGCAAGGTCACAAGTTCTAGGGGCAGAGTTAGGCCATTCAGCCCATCGAGTCCACTCTGCCATTCAATCATGGCTGATCTATCTTTCCCATTCTCCAGCCTTCTCCCCACAACCTTTGACGCCCTTCCCAATTAGCAACCGGGCAGCGCAGCAGTAGAGTCGCTGCCTCACAGTTGCCGAGACCCGGGTTCCATCCCGACTATGGGTGCTGTCTGTAGAGAGTTTGCACCCAGTGGCCTGCGTGGGTTTTCCTCTGGTATCTCTGGTTTTCTCCCACACTTCAAAAGACATACAGGTTTATAGGTTAAGTGGCTTGGTAGCATCTATGGAGCACATGGATAGGAGACGTTACAAATCTTCAGACTGGATGTGTGTGTGTGGGGGGGGGGGAAAGCTGGAAGAGAGGAGAGGCACGACAAAGTCTGGCAAGTGATAGCTGGAGAAACAAGGAACTGCAGATGCTAGCTTTTTTTTTTTTTAAAAGACAAAGTGCTGGAGTATCTCAGCAGGCTGGACAACATCTCCAGAGGACATGGATAGACGTTTCAGGTCGGGTCCCTTCCCCAAGGAAACGTCTCCTGTCCATGTTCCTAGAGAGGCTGCCTGACCCGCTGAGTTGCTCCACCTCCAGTTTCTGCAGTTCCCTGCGTCTGCTGTAAAGTTGTTGATCTCGCAGCTGCGGCCGGGTCCCTCGGGTGTGAAACCAGTGGGGACATCCCTGGTCTCGGTCGTGGATGTGTTCAAGGTTTACACACACACACACGCACCTTCACGTCAATGAATGGTCAGGTGTCTGCGGCAATCACGTTTTCTTCCCACCCCCCCCTCCCCCCTATTTTGGGCACGAGCATTGGACGCAAACCTGCCCGACAAAACACACACACACGCTGGTGAATGCATCGGGAGGGAGACGGGAGAATGAATGAGCTCAAGGGGATATCGGGCTGCTTTGTTTTCCTTGGAAGAGCGTGGGGGTGAGAAACAAAAGTGGAAGCAAGCACCAGAAAGCAGGGTGGGGAGAAAAACAGCAGGGTAAAGCACGCAACTGGCATGAAACCAGAACGGTGCGCGGTTCACCCTCTTCACCTGCTGCTCACGCCAACCTTTGTGAGTTTTGATGCCTTATAGTTTGCAGTGACAGGACAAACCCTGTGTGTTTTGATTGTGGCTCGTCTGTAATCATGTATTGTCTTTCTGCTGACTGGGTAGCACGCAACAAGCGCTTTTCACTGTAACTCGGTAAAAGTGACAAGAAACTAAACTGTATACTCACTCGCACAAAGATTAGGTTAGAGATACGGTGGGGAAACAGGCCCTTCGGCCCACCGAGTCTGCGCCGACCAGCGATCCCCACACGCTAGCACTATCCACATGCAGTATAATGTGGATAAATGTGAGGTTATCCACTTTGGTGGCAAAAACAGGAACATTGACTATTATCTGAATGGTGGCCGATTAGGAAAAGGGGAGATGCAACGAGACCTGGGTGTCATGGTACACCAGTCATTGAAAGTAGGCATGCAGGTGCAGCAGGCAGTGAAGAAAGCGAATGGTATGTTAGCTTTCATAGCAAAAGGATTTGAGTATAGGAGCAGGGAGGTTCTACTTCAGTTGTATAGGGTCTTGGTGAGACCACACCTGGAGTATTGCGTACAGTTCTGGTCTCCAAATCTGAGGAAGGACATTATTGCCATAGAGGGAGTGCAGAGAAGGTTCACCAGACTGATTCCTGGGATGTCAGGACTGTCTTATGAACAAAGACTGCATAGACTCGGTTTATACTCTCTAGAATTTAGGAGATTGAGAGGCGATCTTATAGAAACTTACAAAATTCTTAAGGGGTTGGACAGGCTAGATGCAGGAAGATTGTTCCCGATGTTGGGTAAGTCCACGACAAGGGGTCACAGCTTAAGGATTAGGGGGAAATCCTTTAGGACCGAGATGAGAAGGACTTTTTTCACACAGAGAGTGGTGGGTCTCTGGAACTCTCTGCCACAGAGGGTAGTTGAGGCCAGTTCATTGGCTATATTTAAGCGGGAGTTAGATGTGGCCCTTGTGGCTAAGGGGGTCAGAGGGTATGGAGAGAAGGCAGGTACGGAATACTGAGTTGGATGATCAGCCATGATCATATTGAATGGCGGTGCAGGCTCGAAGGGCCGAATGGCCTACTCCTGCACCTAATTTCTATGTTTCTATCTGACACACACTAGGGACAATTTACAATTTAACCAAGCCAATTAGCCCACAAACCTCTGTAGAGCAGGAGTCTTTGTACAGCAGGAGGAAACCAAAGCACTGGGAGAAAACCCACAGGGCTCATGTACAAATTCCATACAGACAGTGCCCGTGGTCAGGATCGAACCCGGGTCTCTGGCGCTGTGAGGTAGCATCTCTACTGCTGCGCCACTCTGCTGTCTCATAGTCATAGAGTGATACAGTGTGGAAACAGAACCTCTGGCCCAACTTACCCATCCCGGCCAACATGTCCCATTTACACTTGAACAACCTGCCTACTTTTGGCCCGTATCCCGCCGAACCTGTCCTAATCATGTACCCATCTAATTGCTTCTGAAGCGTCGCAATAGTACCTGCCTCAACTACCTCCACCGGCAGCTCATTCCATACACCCACCGCCCACATGTAACAACATGACATAGTGACAGTTACGACAGTTAGCAATGGTGTTTTTCATTATTATTAATGTTTAGTGTTTTCTGAGTCATTCGTAACTATCACCGTATGTCATGTTCTTACTTGTGGGTGGAGCACCAAGGCAAATTCCTTGTATGTGAATACTTGGCCAATAAACGTACTTACTTACTGAACGCACTACCCTCTGCAGAGCCTTCCTGTCCTGGGCAGAGCTGTTCCCAAACCAGATAGGGATGTTGCAGGACAAGATGCTTCCTACAGCCCCGGAGTAGAAGCACTGAAGGATCGCTGAATGTGGGAGATCGCATGGTGTGCACGGACTGAGAGAAGGCGCGCTGAAGATGAGCGAGGAGGGAGAGCGGAGACGCAGGTTACCTGGAATTCCTCGCAGGTCATTCCCACCGCCGTGGCCCGTTCCTGCAGCTGAGGGAGGGGCTGCGCCCGGAACAGCTTCTGCAACAGGACGTAGATGGCGGGGGACTCCGGGGAGGTCTGCAGCAGCACCACCAGGCCCCCGTACCACGAGGCGCGCGAGATATAATGGGCGTACAGCTTCTCCTCCTTCGACAGCAGCTGGAAGGCATCTTTGCAGTCCAGCAGCGAGATGCCAATGTCATTGGGCAGAAGGTACTGGGAGTCCACCATCTTGTCTCGTCCTACGAAGTCAAACCTGCAAGAGCAAGAGGAAACAAAATGTACTGCAGATGCTGCTTTAAACCAAGGAGTCACAAAACGCTGGAGGAACAGGCAGCATCTCTGGAGAGAAGGAATGGGTGACTTTTCTGGTCCAGACCCTTCTTAACGCCTGCTTTTTGTGTTTACCTTCTGTTTAAACCAGCATCTGCAGTTCCTTCCTACACAGCTGGTAAAGAGGTGCCAGTAATCCCTCCAACATTATAGGAGCTTGCTAAACCTTAATGGGACCACCATTTTAGCGGTCCCGATACCTCCCTCCAGCAATAAACGAACTTACATTTGCAGTTTAATGTAATTGTCCACTGCTATTAACAAGGGCCCAGATGCTATTCCAGAGAACCGGCCTCCACCGCCCTCTGAGGCAGGGAATTGCACAGACTCACAACTCTCTGGGTGAAAAAGCGTTTCCTCATCTCCGTTATAAATGGCTTACCCCTTATTCTTAAACTGTGGCCCCTGGTTCTGGACTCCCCAAACATCAGGAACATGTTTCCTGCCTCTAGTGTATCCAAACCCTTAATAATCGTACATGTTGCAATAAGATCCCCTCTCATCCTTCTACATTCCAGAGTGTACAAGCCCAGCCGCTCCATTCTCTTAGCATATGACAGTCCCGCCATCCCAGGAATTAACCTACGCTGCACTCCCTCAATAGCAAGAAGGTCCTTCCTCAAATTCGGGGACTAAAACTGCACACAATACTCCAGGTGTGGTCTCACTTGGGCCCTGTACAACTGCAGAAGGACCTCTTTGCTCCTATACTCAACTCCTCTTGTTATGAAGCAATGGGATATGGTCAACCCTTAACGGGACCAGCATTACAGGGTTCTGATACCTCCCTCCAATAGCACTGAGACTTGCATTTGCAGTTTAACGCACTTTTCTATGGCTATTAACAAGAGCCAAGACTCAGTCCAGTATTGCCCAGCCTAGCATTGACGAGATGACAGTCTGTAACATCAAAGAGGTGCAAAGATGGACAATAGACAACAGGTGCAGGAGGAGGCCATTCAGCCCTTCGAACCAGCACCGCCATTCAATGTGATCATGGCTGATCATCCCCAATCAGTACTCCGTTCCTGCCTTCTCCCCATATCCCCCGACTCCGCTATTGTTAAGAGCCCTATCTAGCTCTCTCTTGAAAGCATCCAGAGAACCGGCCTCCACCGCCCTCTGAGGCAGAGAATTCCACAGACTCACAACTCTGTGTGAAAAAGTGTTACCTCGTCTCCGTTCTAGATAGCCTACTCCTTATTCTTAATGATGCACCCTCGAATACAATGGGATCTTGCCATTTCTTAAAGGGACCACCATTAACAACCTCCCTCCAAAAGCACAGGCACTTGCAGTTGAATGCACATGTCCATGGCTGTTAACAAGAGCCCAGACTCTGTCCTACATTAACCCAGAGGCCGGGGCCACAGCATTAACCCAGAGGCCGGGGCCACAGCATTAACCCAGAGGCCGGGGCCAGCATTAACCCAGAGGCCGGGGCCACAGCATTAACCCAGAGGCCGGGGCCACAGCATTAACCCAGAGGCCGGGGCCAGCATTAACCCAGAGGCCGGGGCCACAGCATTAACCCAGAGGCCGGGGCCACAGCATTAACCCAGAGGCCGGGGCCATCATTAACCCAGAGGCCGGGGCCATCATTAACCCAGAGGCCGGGGCCATCATTAACCCAGAGGCCGGGGCCATCATTAACCCAGAGGCCGGGGCCATCATTAACCCAGAGGCCGGGGCCATCATTAATCCAGAGGCCGGGGCCAGCATTAACCCAGAGGCCGGGGCCACAGCATTAACCCAGAGGCCGGGGCCACAGCATTAACCCAGAGGCCGGGGCCCGGGGTCAGCATTAACCCAGAGGCCGGGGCCCGGGGTCCGCATTAACCCAGAGGCCGGGGCCACAGCATTAACCCAGAGGCCGGGGCCCGGGGTCAGCATTAACCCAGAGGCCGGGGCCCGGGGTCAGCATTAACCCAGAGGCCGAGGCCCGGGGCCAGCATTAACCCAGAGGCCGGGGCCAGCATTAACCCAGAGGCCGGGGCCCGGGGCCAGCATTAACCCAGAGGCCGGGATCAGCATTAACCCAGAGGCCGGGGCCCGGGGTCAGCATTAACCCAGAGGCCGGGGCCCGGGGTCAGCATTAACCCAGAGGCCGGGATCAGCATTAACCCAGAGGCCGGGGCCCGGGGTCAGCATTAACCCAGAGGCCGGGGCCCGGGGTCAGCATTAACCCAGAGGCCGGGGCCCGGGGCCACAGCATTAACCCAGAGGCCGGGGCCAGTATTAATACAGAGGCCGGGGCCAGCATTAACCCAGAGGCCGGGGCCAGTATTAATACAGAGGCCGGGGCCACAGCATTAACCCAGAGGCCGGGGCCAGTATTAATACAGAGGCCGGGGCCAGCATTAACCCAGAGGCCGGGGCCACAGCATTAACCCAGAGGCCGGGGCCAGTATTAATACAGAGGCCGGGGCCACAGCATTAACCCAGAGGCCGGGGCCACAGCATTAACCCAGAGGCCGGGGCCCGGGGTCAGCATTAACCCAGAGGCCGGGGCCTGGGGTCCGCATTAACCCAGAGGCCGGGGCCCGGGGCCAGCATTAACCCAGAGGCCGGGGCCCGGGGCCAGCATTAACCCAGAGGCCGGGATCAGCATTAACCCAGAGGCCGGGATCAGCATTAACCCAGAGGCCGGGGCCCGGGGCCAGAGCATTAACCCAGAGGCCGGGGCCCGGGGTCAGCATTAACCCAGAGGCCGGGGAGGGGAGGGGAGGACGCGGGACGGGACCGGCGCGCCGAGCCTCGCCTCACCTCACCGAGCCGCGCTGACGCTCCTCACTCACTCACTCACCGTCGCCTCGCCGCTTCATTCATCCGTTGGTCCCCGGGGGGGGCGGGGACGGAGGGAAGTCCCGCCCTCTCCCGCGGGCTGGACCAATCGGCTCGTCGCCCCTCACGCTGACAGCGGCCTCGGCCAATAGCGCGTCTGGATCCCGCCTCTTGTCCCGCCCTTTCCAGCGCCCTCGACCAATAGCCGTCTAGAGCTGGTCCCGCCCACCGACCAATCAACTCCTCCTCCCTCACCCTGACAGCAGCTCCAGCCAATGGGACGAGATGCCGCCCCCCCGCTCGGCCAATCGGCTTCTCCTCCGTCACGCTGACAGCGGCCTCAGCCAATGGGTGGTTCGAGCCTACCGGTCGCTGTCTAAGCCAATCGGCTCGTCGCCCCTCACGCTGACAGCGACCTCAACCAATAGCACGATGAAGCCCAGCTTGACCCGCCCCTTCCAGCGCCCTCGACCAATAGCCGTCTAGATCTGGTCCCGCTCACCGACCAATCAGCTCCTCCTCCCTCACACCCTGACAGCAGCTCCAGCCAATGCGACAAGATGCCGCCCCCCCGCTCTCCGCCAACCAGCGGCGGAGTTCTGACTGGAAGCCCCGCCTTCTCCCTCGTCTCCCACCAATCAGGCGCCGTTGCCGCTGACGGGCACCCACAGCGACCAATCACCGATCGTCACCCCCCCCTCCCCTCCCCCCTTCCCTCCCCCCCTCCCCCCCTCCCCCCCTCCATAATATTTTGGACAAAGACCCATCATTTATTTGGGATTCCCCTCCCCCACTATAGATGAGGCTCGCACCAGGGTCTCCGCCATACCCCGCAACACTGCCCTCTCTCCCCATTCCCCCACTCACAACAAGGGCCGAGTCCCCCTGGTCCTCACCTTTCACCCCACCAGCCGGCGCATACAACACGTAGTCCTCCGCCAGTTTCGCCACCTCCAACGTGACCCCTCCACTCGCCACATCTTCCCATCTCCCCCCCCGTCTGCCTTCCGCAAAGACCGCTCCCTCTGCAACTCCCTCGTCAATTCTTCCCTTCCCTCCCGCTCCACTCCTTCCCCGGGCACTTTCCCTTGCAACCCCAAGAGATGCTACACTTGTCCCTTCACCTCCCCCATCCACTCCTTTCAGGGACCCAAGCAGTCCTTCCAAGTCCGACAGAGGTTCACCTGCACCTCCTCCAACCTCATCTACTGCATCCGTTGCTCCAGATGCCAGCTGATCTACATCGGTGAGACCAAGCGGAGGCTTGGCGATCGTTTCGCCGAACACCTCCGCTCGGTCCGCAATAACCAACCCGACCTCCCGGTGGCTCAGCACTTCAACTCCCCCTCCCATTCCGTATCCAACCTCTCGGTCCTGGGCCTCCTCCACGGCCAGAGTGAGCAACACCGCAAGTTGGAGGAACAGCACCTCATATTCCGCTTGGGGAGTCTGCATCCTCTGGGCTTAAACATTGAATTTTCGCAATTCTGTTAACCCAGACTGCCCCCACCCCTCCCCACCTCTCCCTCAGCCCTCGGGCCCTGACATTCCTTCTCCATCTCCCCCCCCCCCCCCCCCCCAGTCGCACTAGCTTCTCATTTTCACACCACAAACAGCTTACAATGGCCTGTTTCCTTTATCACCAATACTTTTTTGCATATCTTTCATTAATTGTTCTTTATCTCTCCACATCACTGTCTATATCTCTCGTTTCCCTGATCCCTGACCAGTCTGAAGAAGGGTCTCGACCCGAAACGTCGCCTATCTCCTTCGCCCCTTAGATGCTGCTGCACCCGCTGAGTTTCTCCAGCTTTTTGTGTAACCCCCAAGGCACCATAATGTTTGGCACCCAGGAACGCCAAGTAAATGAAAGTAGTATTTTGTTGCATATCCTTGGCAAAGTCAAACCATTTATTCGTCACATACACCCAAAGGTGCAGTGAAATGAATTTGCCAGCAGCGGTACACTTAAAAAGAACACACAATACACAATAACATCCACCACAACATGCTTCACTGTGGTGGAAGGCATAAGGTTCAGCCAGTCCTCTTTGACTGCTTATAGCCTGCAATTCATGGACATCACCAGTTGCTGGGTGTCTTTCAAGAGAGAGCTAGATAGGGCTCTTAAAAAATAGAGGAGTCAGGGGATATGGGGAGAAGGCAGGAACGGGGTACTGATTGGGGATGATCAGCCATGATCACATTGCTGGCTTGAAGGGCTGAATGGCCTACTCCAGCACCTATTGTCTATTGTCTTCTCTGGTGATGCTCTGCCAGCCCTGTATTGCAGCCATCTTTAGCTTATGCTTGTTTTGGGGGCTAGTCCCCTTCAGTTTACTCTTCAGCATATAAAAGGCATGCTCAATTGGGTTCAGATTGGGTGATTGACTTGGTCACTCAAGAACTGACCATTTTTTAGCTTTGAAAAATTCCTTTGTTGCTTTAGCAGTATGTTTGGGATCATTGTCTTGCTGTAGAATGAACCGCCGGCCAATGAGTTTTGAGGCATTTGTTTGAACTTGAGCAGATAGGATGTGTCTATACACTTCAGAATTCATTATGCTACCACCATCAGCAGTTGTATCATCAATGGATATAAGTGAGCCAGTACATTCAGCAGCCATACATGCCCAGGCTATAACACCCCCACCACCATGTTTCATACATGAGGTGGTATGCTTTGGATCTTGGGCAGTTCCTCCTCTCCTCCATACTTTGCTCTGGCCATCATATGTTAATCTTCCTCTCATCTGTCCATAAGATCTTTTACTTTTTGTGGTTGCTCTTTTAAGTGCTTCTGTAAAACTGTGAACGTTTTATTTAAATAAAACTTTAAATAAATTATATTGATAATATTTCACGTTTGATTTTATTTCAGAACATTTTTAATGTCAATATTGTTAGTATAATTTTTTTTTTACTATTAATATATAAGATAATATATAAATAATTGTATTCAATGTTTAAGATATAATATTTTCAATATATTATGTTAACAATAGATTAATAGGCACATTGACATTAAAACAGTATTAATATGTTTATTAATACATTGTTAATATAATAAATATAATATTAATATTATATGATATATTACATATTAACAACAGATTAATACATATTAGTATGTTTAATAATCTATTGTTAATATAATATAATATATCATATAGTATAAGTAAGTAAGTAAGTAAGTAAGGAAGAAGGGTCTCGACCCAAAACGTCGCCTATCTCCTTCGCTCCTTAGATGCTGCTGCACCCGCTGAGTTTCTCCAGATTTGTGTGTACCCTCGATTCTCCAGCATCTGCAGTTCCTTCTTTAACAAGTAAGTAAGTAAGTTTATTGGCCAATTATTCACATACAAGGAATTTGCCTTGGTGCTCCGCCCACAAGTAACAACATGACATACAGTGACAGTTATGATATATTATAATGTATAATGTAACAGATTAAAATATTACATTATATTAACAATATATCAATAAACATATTAATACTATTTTAACATCAATGTGTTTATTAATCTATTGTTAATATAATATAATAATATAAGATCTATAATATGATATCATAAGAAACATATTAAATGATGATAGCATAGATAATTATAGACATTATATATATGATATAATATAAATTATATATAAATTATAGATATAATATATATGATATAATATTATATCTTAACATATATAGTATTCATATATTATATTAACAATAGAGTCATATTGGTAACAACATTTTGTTTAAACAATAAAGGATACTTTACTTTATATATGATATAATATTATATCTTAACATATATTATTCATATATTATATTAACAATAGAGTAATAAACATTATTATGTATGTATATTATATATTATATTTTATGATGAATGTTTTATTATTATTAATGTTAAATTAACAGCCAAAAATCTGTAGCCTCCCTTTGATCTGGTATTTTGCTGGTACACATGCTTGATCAATGGTGTTTTATCATTAATGTTTTATTATTATTAATGTTTAGTGTTTTCCGAGTCATTCGTAGCTGTCACTGTATGTCAAAGAAACATAGAAACATAGAAATTAGGTGCAGGAGTAGGCCATTCGGCCCTTCGAGCCTGCACCGCCATTCAATATGATCATGGCTGATCATCCAACTCAGTATCCCGTACCTGCCTTCTCTCCATACCCTCTGACCCCCTTAGCCACAAGGGCCACATCTAACTCCCTCTTAAATATAGCCAATGAACTGGCCTCAACTACCCTCTGTGGCAGAGAGTTCCAGAGACCCACCACTCTCTGTGTGAAAAAAGTCCTTCTCATCTCGGTCCTAAAGGATTTCCCCCTTATCCTTAAGCTGTGACCCCTTGTCCTGGACCTCCCCAACATCGGGAACAATCTTCCTGCATCTAGCCTGTCCAACC